>VWZL01000315.1:124489-137864 GCA_013396915.1 Stercorarius parasiticus | reverse complement strand
CCCGCCCCTACCCTGCTAAATCGCTTCTCCACGGATTTTGGCTGCTGCTGGCACGGGAGGAGGTGGCGAGAGAAGTGACCGTGGTGGCACCAAGCGCTGCCCAGTCTCTCTTCGGCCGACTCCTCCCTGCCCGCCGGCTGCCTGCAGGTGCTCAGCGGGACTGGAGCCTTTGCAAAGAGTAGCCAAAAAGCTTGTACCCCTCCTCCGGCGGCCCCACCGGGGCTGGTCATGCCTGCCCAGCACCTGCTGCCTGCCCTGCCCGCGCCTCGCCTCCCACCCTAAAGCCCCCCGAGCCCCATTTCTGCCCTCGCTTGCCCCCATGGCTGCTGCCCACGGCCTCAGGCGCAGCATCTCTCGCAGCCCTTCCAGACGCCCTGCTGCTCTCCCTGTCCACTGGCCTGGCACGCACAAGCCCTAGGCCTGCTGACAGGTGGGGCTGGCAGCCACCCAGGCACTGGGGGGGTTGCTGGCCACCAAAACAAGGAGAGGGATGCCATTTCCCAAATCCAGGTTTATGAAGGGAACCACTAACACCCAGACTGCTGCTGACACCCCGACAGTCTTGCAGGGTTTCTTAAAAATACAGGTGAAGCAATATCTCATCCCAGCAGCTACATAGTATCTGAAATGTATTCCCAAGCCATCTTTGGGCTGCACCAAACATTGTTAAGAAGGAAAATGTATCCTTATCAACTTCAAAAAGTTGTAAGAGGGAACATTGAAACTCTGTTAAAAAANAAAAAAAAAAAAAAAAAAAAAAGCACACTTTTAAGTAGCTTTCCTTTATATGTGACCGTGCCAGCACTATGTGCCTCTGTGAGAGTTTGCATTTAAATGTGATGAGAAATACCATGTTCTTGTGCAGAGCAGGCAGCTGGTGTGAAAGAAGTGGTAACTTTTAGTTTGTGTAAGGCAGCTGCAGATTCATCCCTCAGGCCTTCTTCTGTTCCAGATAAAAGACACCTTTTCACATCTTTGGTAATTTCTCTGGTTTATGGAGGCACTTTATACACACACAAAAAAGACAATCAGCAGGTTCTGGTGTGAGGATAAGCTTCAGTAGTTTTGCTTGTAGGCAAGAAGTCATTTTCTAGAAGATGCAGCCTGCTCTAGTCCTGCTCTTCTCAGAAGTGGTTTATGTGAAAGCATTACTTAAGCTATTTGAACAGAAAATAGTCATAGTTTTCTAGGTGCAGAGAAAACAGTGGACAGAAAAGTTAGCTGACAGGAGTGAGGCATCGTATTTAAAAAATATGCAGTTAAACAGTTTTATGTATGCACATACAAAAATACTTTTTTATATTTGAGAGTGAAAAGAGTGGGGACAGACTGAACACAGGGTTTTGGAATGGGTGGGAAGAGAGAAGATGCAGCCACCACGAGATGAGAAATACTACAGGATAAATCATTCTCTCTGGTCTAAAACCTGCTCTGATAAAAATAAACAAACAGACAAATAAATAAACAATCCCGCAGCTATTTTTCGTAGAATTTATGCTTGCCCAGTTGTGCATTGCCAGTGAGACAAAAGAATGGGGACAGTCATGGTCACAAGGGATGTTTCTTGAACATTTGGGAATGGAGTCTCAGCATCTGGCAATGGAGGTCTTGCAGCTGGACCCATCATGAGTCAGTTATTTTACTTCTCTCGTATGGGTTCTGATGTCAGTAGAATGACACATCTCAGTCATCTCTGTTTCTACATAGGTAATACTGGTTAACTTGTCCTAACCCTTGCTGAAGGGTTCTTAACCCTTGGCCTGAAGGCTGGCCACATCCCCCAGGTGCAATACAAGTCCCATCTTACAAAGCTTTCAGATATGAGACAGAGCTGTCTTCAACTGCGCAGACCACCCACAAGCACTGCCATGTTGTCTCCTGTCCAGTGGTGGGTAGGACCCTGGTTGGAAGGGAGAAGGCTCACCTCAGGTTTTCACAGTGGGAATGAATAGCAAAGCAACATCCATGGCATAAAAGTGGTGGGAATTTTGCAGGAGAAATGGCAGGCTATAGACACAACCACTGAAGTCAGCTGGTTATGTTTATATGAATGCTGTGTTTGGCTGCACCCCTTGAGAAGCCCTCTCCTGCCCCCAGTCCCCATGAGCTCAGCTTTGCCCAGCTTTGGTGGCTGATGGCCCCCCATGTGACGCAGCCTCCTCCGGCTCCTGAGCTGCCTCTTCCTAAGTGCTTCTTCTTTTCAGCTGTCCCTTGGATCTGCATCACTTCTCTAAATACCTCCTTCGGGTATCACTTTCAGTTTTTGCTCAGGTTATGAGCTTGACATAGGACTTGCATCCTGCTGACCTGACGGAACTACATGGGAGATGATTGTCTCTCACCTATACTTACTCATTGCAGAGCTTATTCATTAACACCAGTGTCCTATTTTTCTTTATTTGCCTATTCCCTGCTCCGTGGCTCTTAGTACAAAACAAGGTGAGGATTTCAAGGCCAGCAAAAAAACCTTCTCAGTGATAAACACTGCCTGATTATTAACGTTGGGCAATGTTTAAGCGTAACGTAAGATTAGCTCTTGAAATACTCATGGAAGTCTGAAAAAGGCAGAGCAGAAAAGGACTAACAGCTCACATAGCCAAGTTGTTAATTATCTTTGTAGGATGGAGAAAAGTTTAAGGTATACTGTTTGATGCAGTTACCAGTTTTATGGAGTAATGACTGTAGTTTGTAATAGATCTTGCCGTGTCTTTCCTCAGGTGTAGGAACAGCATTTTCTAATTCTGCTGGAGTTGAGACCCAGCAATGATGTGCGCAGGCGCTGGGTTAATGTTGCTGCTCCAGCAAGTCACCCTGCTGGGGCTTATGCTGGGAGGTCCCGGTGCAAGCAAGAGAGACAAAGTAGGAAGTCAGGGAGTCGGGGACAGGGTACAGAAGGATGGGGTGGGCATATTTCAAAGGAGAGCTGGCCACTAGCCCGACATTGCTCCTTGTCACTCTTCAGCACCATGGATTCACAAAGGCGGTTTTGGAAATACACCATTAAAAATAAAACCGTCCCAGTGAAATCCTGGAACTTTGGATATCTGTTGTTCTGTGCTCTCTGCATGCAACACAGCTCCCCTCTATCTCAATTACTTAACAATTAATCTCTCCTGCTTCACACTCCTCCTGTACACCACCTTCAAGCTCTTTACACCCCATCTGTTTCTAAACTAGACCTTCGGCTAATAAATATTACTTTGTCAGTTGGGCTTCAGGAAGGATTACTGCACACTTTCTTCATTTAAAAGATGAGTGCAGGTAATTAAATATCACAGATGTTAGACATTAGTGGACAACATGAAGATCCCTTTATAGTCTGTTAGCGAACAAGTTATATCCCTGGGGGTTATCAATTAGGCTGTACTTGCTTGGATTATTGTAAGTAACTTCTTTTCCTTCCCTGACTGTACAGGGAGTCGCAGATCAAAGGTGTGGTTTTTTGCAGCCTGAGGGTAAGGAAAAAATGCATCTTGCATTGTAAGGGTCTCAGAGAGAGCCCTCCCCACCAGCCCACCTAACTCCTGTGACAGGTCTGCCCCACCACAAAGGGAGCAGACTGGGGTATTTGTTCATGCCTCTGTGACACCAATTCACAGTCTTGTGCAGTGCCAAATACACAAATGTCAAATATTTAATGGTTTGCCCTAAGTGAACTGGGGTAATGGAGCCAGCAAGGCTTTTTTGCCTCCCGCTGCCCTCCCACTCTGCCTATTCCCTGCCGCCTGCTCTGGCTGAAGTTGTGCTGTTTCATCAAGTGCGTGCATCTGCTCTTCCCAGGGTTTGCCACATTTCAGCTGTGAAGCCACGTATCCCCAGGCCAAAAGCTGCCTGCACACAATTTGAATTCTGCTTGTTTCTGCCGGATGCTGAGTACCTGCTATTTCGCACTGATCTAGGTGGGAAACAGGAGTGAGCAGAGCCTCCAGAAATCGGGTGGCATTTAACTGGGTTCTCCACCATGGGATGGAGGGAGGGAATTATCAGAGTAAAAGTATCAGACAGGTATAAACTGCATGTCTGCAGACCCACGAACAGAGGTCTAGTGAGCAGAGTCAGTGAAATTATTCTTCTCATCCCAAGGTACCTGTCTAAACCAGATCAGATGGTCCTTGATGGAAAAGTGCCTATTTCTCTACACCAACTGTACAAGCACCTGAGGGTGACTGGCTCAGGGGGATGATGTTTGTGCTGGACACATCTAAACTCATATGAGATGAATCCTGTCACAGGTGATTTCCTTATAAACTGAAATTTGAAAATGAACAGTCAGCAAAATGTATGCCAAAGCCACATTTTCTGCATTATTTTTATTGCAGCTGGTGGTTTAACTGGAATTTCCACAAATTACTTGTGGTATAAAGCATTATCCCATATAAGAATATGACTGCCTTGCCCTCTGTGATGGAAAAAAAGAAAGCCAAAATTTTATTAACATTTTTATGTAAGTCATTTCTGTATTCTATTTAAAATATGTTATTTCAATTATGGAAAAGAGAAAGTTGCAAGTGAAAAAATGGTATTGGAGGACTATAATTTTTACTGCTTTCAAAATACATGTATGTTTGCTATGTTTGTCACTGGTTTCTTAAACTTCTGTCAAGAAGTTGGTGTGGCATTCTGCTGCTTTGTAGTTGAGAGGGTGTTCAGTCCACCCAAACAAAATTAAGAGGGAGAGATGCCTCGTTGAAAATCGCAGTGGCATGCTGCATCCTGGGGGGTGGGGGGTGTGATGCCATCTGTATTTAGTGTTCTGAGCTTCCCAGCACTAAGCTGATTAGGGGCAATCGGCTCCCTTCCCAGCTGCTTAGAGGCAGTCTGCTTGGGAAGAAGGTAGGGATGTAGACGTGCAAGGGGGGAAGAAAAGCCTGGTTGCTGGGCTTGGAAGCACAGAAAGCCAAGCTACCTCTAACCAAGGCTGAAAAAGCAGAGAGGAAGAGCAGGTGCGCCTTCTTGCCAGATACCACCAGTCCCTCTCTTCCTTCTGTTTGTTACTCAGTTCTCCAAATTCACAGCATCCCACAAAGCTGCAGGCACCAAAGCAGCCTGTACTTAAATTCTGAACGAATCATTCTGCAGTGTGTTAAAAAAAATAGAGGAATATAAATAAAAAAGCTTTCCAAAAAATAAACTCTGTACTGCTTACTATTTTTTTAAGTGCTTAAAATCTGTTAATTCTTCAAAAGAGTCTTTGGCCTTCCTATTCTTACCTATTATTTTTGCTAAGCAGCAGTATTTTAATGAAGCAATAGCATCCTCCATGTGCTGCAGGCAAGATAACAAACACACCTTCTATGTAGTTTTTTATTATCAAGTATCATACATAATTCAATTTGGAATTAACTTTGAAAGTGGCCCGGAAGCATCAACATCCTAGAAATTCTGATGACTATCCTGGAGTTTTGTATCATCTCATTTGCTAGCTAAATAAGGCCAGCTCAGCACACGTTTTGTTGTTAACAGCATGTCTGGCTTGAACTCTGGACCTGCTCTCATTTTGGACAACTCTGCCAGGCTTTTGGTTCTGCTTGGGAAACCCCCGTCAGACTTACTTCACTGAACTCCCTCCTCTCCATCACTTTCAAATGCCTTTCAACCATTCCTGTCCCCTACCTCGTGCACCATTGCTTAGGGAAGGGCATGTGCACAACACTATTTAAAGGACCATCTTGATTTGCACATGATTCAATAGGATTACTGATATGTTTAAAGCTAAGAGTCTTTGCAAGGATCTGGGTCTTATTAAGTAACTGTGATTTCATTATTGTCATCCTCATCGTTCCTCCCTCCCTCTATTTTCTGACACTGAATTTGGGGCGTGAGTTTTCAAAAGTGATGAACTGCTCCGACTTCAGCTGAATTTCATCAGCTCAAAGCATCTGAAAACTAGTCCTTAAAATATAATCTCTTCAGAGAAGAAAAAAATGCCTTTACCTGTTTTGCGAAGTGCCCAGGACATATTTATACTCAAAACTAAACGGATAAACTACATATGGTGTTTCACGTCTTCTGTGTTATAAGTGCTGCTTTTCTCACATTGACCTGGTTTACAAAATTGCATATGAAGTCCCTAGTTAGAGCCATCAGAGCATTTTACTGTGGAACCTGGAAATAACTCAAAGCTTTTTCTAAGGTCTAAAAGATTTTCTTCTCTTGTAATAAAGTGTCTAGATTTTCTTGATCCCCTCTATTATTTTAATTCCTATTACATTAAACTGTCATTTATTTTAAATTAGTTTCCTATTTTACTGTGCCTGTTGCATCTTGAAATGATTTCTTAAAATATAATCCCTAATCACAGCTCATTTGACCCTTTTCATACTCTTGCCTCTGTTTTAAATTTCAGTTTATCTTTCATAGCTCTTAGCAGCTTTTTTTTCCCATGTAAAACAGAGTCACATTCTGTACCATTTCCACTTGAACTTGACTTTTAATACAATTCTTCTTTGCAAAATTCAGAGAACTTTTAAAATTATTATAGCTTTTAAAATAATTATAGATTTTGGGACTAAAACTTAGAATATTTCAAAATAGTAGTAAAATTACTTGAGTTAATACCTATAAGTTACACGTGCAATCAAGAGGTACAGTGATCACTTGTCTTTTATTACTACTGTTGCAGTATTTGCAGATTGACTGCTACACTTACTGTTAAATTACTCAATTTATTAGAAAAACAGATCACATCTATATGTAGTTGTCTATAAATTAATATATAGCTTTAGCTTCCACAGAATTTTCTGAAATATTTCTATACACTGTAATAATAGCCTTGAAAATAGTTTTTCGTATCATTAGTAAAGAAATCAATGTTTTTGCAGCCTTGTAGTGAGAGGTTGGAATAGGTGATCTTCAGAGGTCTCTGCATCCCTACTTTCCTTTGTTTAGTTCCAATGTGGAATTCCCACAACAGCTATGCAGCTGACTCTTTTTTTCTTTCTTTTTTTTTTTTTTTGAGGGGGTGTTCAATGAAGCTGGTTTTGGTGCATCATGCTGTAGAATGATGATAGAGGCTAGGAAACTGTAGAAAAAGGCAAGCACTGTCTGCCTTGGCATAGAATTATACACAGTTTGTTCTGTATGGGCCCAGGTCCATTTTTCACTAATGTTAATTTTATTTCTGTCCGGTTATGCCACAATCGATCTCTTTTTCTTTTCATCTTTTTTTCCTTTTCTTTTTCTTTTTTCTTTTTAATCTTTCTTTTTCTTTTTCTTTTTCTTTTTTCTCTTATGTATTTTTCTTTTTTTCTTTTTCTTATTTTTCCCCTGGGATTAGGAACCCAACCTTGGTCTTTCTGTTAACAGCTTTGACACAGTTTTTGTTGAAATTGTTTTCTATTTATTGTTCCTTTTCAGAAGTGCTTACTGACAAAACCCATTTGTTCTACAGCACTCATAAATGAGCTCTACAGTAAATCAGTAACCAAGGTTATTACTGATTACTCCTGAAATAAATGGCTCTTTTACCTCCACTATGTATTGCTCTTTTATACCTAATTTAGGAGCTGACTTACCAGAGTGTAATTTAAAAATCAGTAAGAGGTACACGGTAACCTGCTGCATTACTATAATGAAAAGCGTATCGTTATGAGATCTGGAGTGGCATCCAAAGGTGGCAGTGACCTTGGGAGTCCAACCCTGCCAGGCACAATGCAAATATAAGAAGACGCATTCCAGAGCAACTTACCACCTAACTGAGGACAGTAGGAGGGAAGGAGCATAATGAGCCATGGGAGACGAGGGAGATAAGTATAAAAGAGAAGAGATTGTGCTAATAGATATTTAACAAAGCAACTGATCTGAATCAGTTACATGAGCTTTGTACATTACCTACCTCTTTAAAGACTCCTTAACAAGCCTTAGCTTCTGCACCTCAAGACTTTTTTTTTTAGCCTCCTACCAATACCAAGGTAAAGAAACCTTAGCTCCATTGTAGTTATTTCATTTAACAGCATTTTATTTGTATGTTTATTCTCTGCCCTGGAACCATTCCTACTCTTCCAAATGCTAGCAGTTCTCCTGCATAACACTCCCACAGGTGCCAGGTCCTTCTACAAAAGAGCCATCTACACAATATGGAACAGAGAGGCTATTACTCTGCTTTCTTATTCTCACTACTGTGTTTTTGAGACAAAGACGATCAATCTATACAAGTTAAAGAAGCAAAAAAAAGCATGGTGTATTGTACTAGCAAATGCAGTGCACCAGACTGCTATCAGAAATAAGCCTTTATGTTGTGCTGTTAAAGATTTTTTGCTATGAGAGCCAGACATGAGATATTTCCAGTCAATACAGTTGGAAATAGCTAATGTAGATGCTTGATATGATACAGGCCTTAGCAATTCCTTGAATGCTATTGGCTACAAAGGCCATAAAAACATATAGAAAAGTGATCTATACAAACCGTTCTAAGCCACCAAAAAATCAAATCTGTGGTAATGGTGTTTTAAGATGCATGTTTGCCTCGGGAAGGTTTGGGGAAGGTTATCAAACTGGAGTAAGTGCGCTCAGGACACCTGGTTACTGTGGCTGCTGCAGCTACGGGTGGACAGAAGCCAAGCTAAGAAAGCAGCTGTGAAGAGCGCAGGCATCCAGGAGGAAAGGCGCGGCTGGGGGGCATGGGGGTGCTGCAGAAGTACGGCAGGAGCTTGGCAAGCAGCGCTGGATGGCATCCAGACCCTCGGAGGGCAAGGGTGGTGGTACTCTGAAAAGGGAATCTCCCTTGGGATGTCTGGATTAAGTCAAGGGAAGGAAAGGGAACGTGATGGGGAGAAGTATGGACCAGGCATGAAACCACTTTTTAGCAGCTCTAAGAGGAGAAACACTCTTGAGAGATTTGCAGGGCTGGATCTGCTTAGCTGAACAAAAAGAATAGTGAGGAGGGAGGGGCTCCAACATAAAACATCAAGTACTGGCAGACTTTTTATTGCAGAGGAGAAAAACATAACCAGAACAAATGGATAGAAGTGAGAACCAGGCAAATTTAAGCTAGAAATAAAACAAACCTTTAACAGCATTTAACATCAGAACAAACTGTTAAATAAGACTGGGGATTTTCTTGGTATCTATTTTCTTTTGGGGGTATATGCTTTGCTCAAACTGAGTTTAAAGTAAAAAGTAGTGAGATTTTGTGTACCTATATATTCACTTTAAGATGACTGGCTTGCCTTAAAAAGGCTCAAACCTCTCTCTGTCTATGGGAGGTTGTTTTATGGGAAAGAAGTCTATCTGTGAGAAATTAACGCAGAGGGCTTGCTTGGCAGATAATAAGCACTTGAAAGAGGTAAATTGAAGACTTTACTGAGTAGGATTTTTAGTGACAGCTCCTAGAGAACATGGCCTTCAGGATGGCTGCAGGAAATGTAAGAGGTAAAGCTCTTTGCGCAGCCTGTGAAGGAGCCACCATTGTGTGGAAAGGTCCTCCTGGCTCTGGGAAGGAATCAGGGATGGGCATCTCCTCTCCAACAGAAGAACTGGATTTGGAGCAAATAGACTGAAAAGTGGCTGGCACAGTTAAGGTATGCCCTTCCACATGGGAGTTAGAGAACCTCGTCCTTGAATCTTGTTAATAAATAAGATCCCCACAAGTCAGTGTTGTTGAACCAGTCAGGCTTTTATGAATTTTGTATGATCTAACAAGAGAAATGAAGTAAATATCTAAAATGCTGTATCATACACTGGTTTGCCATGCTTGACTGTGGGTAAAGTATCAGTATGGATCAATTTCTTTCGACCATCTTTTAGATTCATCTGGATGGTTGGGCTGCTTTAAGTCTGTGAATGTATTGGACATTTGTTATTGTAAATCTATGAGGTTATTTGGTTAAGGTTTAAGAAATCAAGATTTTCTGTTATATATGTACACAGAGAACTGATATACAAATATTTCAATGTCAATGTAAGGAAGCAACTGAGGACATGTGCTTTTGTACTTGCAGGGTATGGGAGTAAAAAGAAAATTTATTTTAACGAAAACAAAACTGTGTTATTGATAGACAAAATTAATCTTCAATGTTAATACATGCATATTTTAGATATGCATGTTCTTTGTTAAAGTCTACAGCCAAGGAATGACTGCAGTACTATCTTGTGAATAGGCTTCTACGCAGGAAAAACCATCGAAGTCTTCTTAAGTACTGTCACTGATACCAATGCCATGTGTTTAAACTGCTAACTATTATCTGCCTAGGTGTAACTATTAAATAGGTGTAATGAAAATCCATTCTGAGGAATATTAAATAAGTCAGTGGTTTAAATGAGCGTTTAGGAAGTAAAGTTGCTCATAGGGCCACATGTTCAGTCTTACTCCAAACATTTTCCATTTAGTTATAATCAAGTTCTGTAGAGCTTGATTGTCTTTTTTTGGTTTTTGTTTGTTCTGGTTAGCTACTTTTTACTTGAGAATTAAGGATTATTTTTGCAGATGCATGTAATAAAAGAAGCCCTTTTGAGATCCACCGTGCTCTTCTTTCTACCACTAGATGGTAGTGTGTGTCGTTTAAAACATATGAATGGGACTGTTCTAGTGTGCATTTAGTGATTTACCCCGGAATCTTTTTTTCCTGCGTGTAAAGAAATCATTATCGTTAATCATTGTCACTTACATCGAAAGATGCACTCTGTCCCCAAAGCTGAACATTGGGATGAAGATCTCCTTTTTTCTTGGCTTATCAGCTCTTCCAGTCAAAAGCGTATGTCACATTCCCTTCATATGTAACAAAAAGAAAGGATGACACTGTCATTAAATCCTAAGATTAGGGAGAGTCCGGTTTAATTTTTCTTCTGAAGCCTATGACTGAATTAATGCTGGGGGTGTGTGTTCATTTCATATTTGTTTTAATTTGCTATATTTGTAGAACGTCAGCAATGCTTTCTCTGAATTGTCTATTTCAACTTTTAAGGTCTTAGGGCAGATAGGTTCTTTGGCTGTGGAGTACAGCAGCGCTTGGTAGGATGTGATAGTGACCTCAGTTGAGTTTTAGGTGCTATTATGATACAAATATAATTAATAACTTATTTTCACCCACAAATCTGACACTTGATTTACAATAACCAGCTGCGGAGTGGCTTATGCCATTAGACTAATAGTGGGTAGATGAGTGTTTTTCAATGGCTACCACAATAGTAAGATGGCAAGCTGCAATTACAGGAATTTGTGGTCGGCAGGTTTTGTTTCTTAACTTTAAGTTTTTAAGTATACGTAACATCAGCTTTCCATTTAGATTCCTCAGGTGGGATTTCTGTAGGGGTCTAGAGCTCTTGATGCAGAGACAGACAGATAGCTGCTTCTCAAAGTGGCAACTGTCACCAGTCCGGTCAGGAAGCAACTCTGAGATCAAAGAATAAGGTTTAAAATGGCATTAGCTTGTCTGGAGGTTTTAATGCTAATTTAGCATTAAAAAGTTTCAGCTTGGTTCATATACGTGACTTTTCTTTTAAGATACCATTTGTCTGAATTTTTGTGAAAATTGGTGTGAGAACATACAGACTTACGTCACTTAACACAACCGATCACAAAAATATCCTGGATCTAAGATGAGAGTTTATCTCTCCGAAAAAGGCTTAAAGGGTTCAAAACAGGCTAGAGAGTCTGAAGAAACTTCTAACAGAAGAGGACGGAGAAGGCAAATGATTATCTCTTCACATGGTATTTTTGTCTTCCTTGTTGTATCCTGCAAGATTGCATTAAAATTGACTGAGACCAGTAACTCATCAGTTTAAAGTCTGATCTGTTGGAAAAAAAGGTCAGCAGTGCTAACTTCAGATAGGGTAACAGTGGTGTCCCCAGGAGTGGGGCTGTTGACTCTGCTGTAACCTTTGCACGCTGCAGATCAGTAGGTGGCACAGCATTTGCAACTGTCAAAATTAGTTTTTCACCTAATTTAGTTTTATCATGTTCCTGCATTTTGGAAGAAAATATCTGTAAGAGTATTTTACTTTGAACACCATTAAAAATATTTGCCATACCAGAAGTGACCAGTCATAGTCTGCCTCAGTATGTCATCTCTTATGCAGCCCCCCCACAGGGGTAGAAAATATTCAGTACTTTACTGACTGCCCAGCATCATCTTACTCCTTACTGCCTTTTATTATTCTGCGTCATCCATGTACTAGTACAGGATCATTGAGGGAGATATGTGAATGTCACAATAACTTTACAAAAAAACCCCTGTGACCTCTGAAGCTCACTGTTGTGCCTTCTCCTGGAAGGTGATGCTACATATATGCATGTAAAAGTGTCTAGGTCAGTTAGGTTGGACTAACCACATAAGCACATTGGATAAACTTTATTCTTCTACATAGGAATGTCTGACACAAGCAGCTCCTCGAGTGTAGCCACGGAAGGTGCAGTTGTCCTTTATGGCCTTATTGACACAGGTAGAAAAGAAAGGTTGTAAGAAAATGTCTCCTTCGCATCCAAAGTAAGGAGGAAAGGACACAGACGTGGCTTTATGTGCCATTGTTCAAAAATTTTGAAGTCGAAACACTTTTGGTCTCGTCCCAACAATAGGATACATTTGAAAAAAAGTGTAAAGAAAGAGTGAAGATTAGCTGCATCAATCGCCAGCAAGAAGAGATGCAAGTGTCCAAACAATGTTATGGGCTTTTTTTTTTTTCCTCTAAGCTTCCTTTATGTTGTCTGTTCAGCAAACTGTTTGCAGAACATGAAGGCTTAGTTGGCTTGTCCTTAAGGCAGATAAGAGAATTAAGACGTACACGGTGGCAACTTTCGGCTGATTTGTGTTTGAGTAAGGTCTTATTTATTCATCTCCTTGTTGCACAGTATTTCTTGTCCTTTAAATCAAGACGTGTTGTTCCGTGCTCCACTTCTGCCACAAAACACAGCAGGCCTTGGCCAGTCACCTTGGCCCTGGGTTGCCGCCATCACCCCTGACTGGGCGGCCACGCTCACCAGGCGTGTGCCCAACCTCAGCTGCTGGGTCACCTCGCACCCCACGCTGCCCTCAGCACCCTGCCGCCGCTCACGCCCCGCCGTGCGTCTGCCGCTGCCCCACGACCGGCCGCCCCACGACCCGCCGGCTCCCTCACACCCTTCGGTCCGCCCGCTGCCCTCACTCAAGATGGCGGAAGCAGCGCCCGGCTCGGGCGGGCCCACCTGTTGCTGCGGCGGCGGCGGCTTCCTATTGGCTCACACGGCGCCGCGCGCCCTACGCGTGTGTGTATGTGTGGGGGGGGTGTCAGGAAGGCGCCGTTGGCTTGAGGGAACAATAAGGGGGCGAGGGAGGGGGGCGTGTAAGTTTTGTGTGCGCGCGCCAAGGCGGGGAGGCGCGAGGCCTCGCCTCAACCGCCACCGGGCCCGGCTCCGCCCCGCTGGGGCTCCGCGCGCCCCCGGCCATGGAGAGCGGCGGCGGCG
>VWZL01000315.1:0-124403 GCA_013396915.1 Stercorarius parasiticus | reverse complement strand
GAGCGGCGGCCTGCAGCGGGGGCGGGCGCTGCGGGCCGGCGGCGGCGGGGGGCGGCCCGCCTCCGCCCGGGGCTCGGCGTGCGCCCACTCCCTCAGGAGGCGGGGAGGGGACGGGGACGAGGCGGTGGCCCTGCGTCCCCGCCCGCTGCCCTGACGCCGAGCGCGTGTCGGGGGGCGCCGGGGCGCTGGCCCAACCCCTCCGCGGGCGCGGAGGGTGTGGTGTTCCCTCGGGTTTTCCCTGACGCGGGGTCCGTGCGGAGGCTTGGCCCGACGGATGCACCTGCCTGCAGACGTAGGTCAGGGCGGAGAGGTGCACAGAGCAGAAGGGGGGAAAAACCCCTGCCCTGGACCGCTCTGCTCGGAGGAACGGCAGCTTGTTGATGTACCCGAAAGCGTCAGGGGGGGCACGAGGGTGACAGGAGGGTGGCAGGCAGGATTTGGAGACCTGGGAAGGTGGCGCGTTTGTGGGCAGGGGTCCGAGTGGGCGAGGAAGCTGCCCGCCCGGGGACAAAGGGAGCTGTTGGGTGGCACACACGTATCTCTAGCGCTGGTCTGAGTTGAGGACCGCTTGTTTAAAAAAAAATAATCAAAATTAGCAGCGGTTGTTTCAGAGAAAGTTAATAGCAGCTCTCAGAGGAATGCTATAAGCAGTCTGAGGTAAACTGCAGCTCTAGGTGTAATAAGTGGATACAAATGTTTCAGAATTGCTTCTCATGTTATCTGTGGCCTTCTTGATGAAGAAGTAATTCAAATTAATCTTAATTTTTCATCCTTGTCTCAACCCTGGCCGGAACTAAAGAATGAGTGAAACTAACTCTTCTGCCAGTTTTTATAGTTGGTTTTGCTATCAAGCTCTTATTTTCTAGTGACTTTAAGACTGAAGTTTTTAAACAGATTGAGATTAAATGAAACGGACGTGAAAAATTAGGCAATAATTGTACTGTTTTAAAATCCTGTTAAAGCAATTGGCTGTCTCTTCGTGAAAAACAACTTAGAGTTGTTGTAGTAATAGTCTAATAACCCTGCTAACAGTTATAATACATTAAAAATGAACTGGGAATATGAGATGCAGCTACATGGTATTCCAGTTACTTTCTAAGGTTATATAACTTTTAATGGCAGTATACCTTTGTATGGCTTTGGGTACCTTCAGGTGTGGTGGGAATGGTAAATCGGGATTTACCCTATTTACTTTAATTGAAATTCACTCCAAGTATGCTTAGGAAAACACCTATTATCAGTTCTACATAGTATCATCAGTTGCATGTAGTAACAGTATTTTCTTAGATGGATTCTTGTTGAAGTGCATGTTTTCAGACAGCAGTTAGATGGATGACAATGTAGATGCATAACGCTATGCAAGACCAGGAAGCATCTGAACACTTAAACCAATCTCTCCAGACACTTAATTTAGATTGGGACAAAGTCTTGCGCATTCCTAACGCTACAATAAAAAATTGTTTTAAATGCTTCTTTTTTTTTTTTTCTTACCAAGAGCTGCAGCAGGAAGGAATGCAGATTACATAAAATAATAAATTAATTTGAGGTTAATCATCTCAGTATAAACTGTGTTATCTTCACTATGGATGACAGCATGTATAGTTACTGCAGCATAGCTGTTGCTTTTAAAATTTTAAATTCCTAAGGCAAAGAATGAAAGAATTATCTTGAACGTGAACTCGTATGTGTATCCAAGAGGGAAGAAAAGTCTTTCTCAAGGTTTTATAAATAACGCAAAATAAATTAAAAAAGCATTGAGGTGCTTGGGACCTGGTGTTTTGTGAACGTGGTAGGCGTATACAGACTCCTAATAGACCGAAAAAACAGGTTAGTTTTTTTGCTAACTGAATCTCAGCCATTAAAATACATAATTTAGCTTAACAGTTAATACAGTTATAGAGATGGCAAGAGCTAACTCTTTAAAGCTGGAAATGTATGACTGCCGTGTAGGAAAACATCAGATTCATGGACTGGATAAATTTCTAATGTGTTCTGTTGGACAAATGTCAGGCAGTTGCAAAGAGAGGAAAAAGCAGAACGAGGCACTAAGGCTGGATCTCAGACTGGATGTGTGAAAGGTGGCTTCAGCACACTGCTGTTAGATGGTATGAAAAGAACAAGGTTATATTAGAAGTGGGGAAAAGATTACAGAGTCTTCCATGCGCGTATCCAGTTTTACCTTAGCATTTACTGATTCTGGTATCCAAGAAAAGGAAGGTGTTTTGGTCTAGAGTCACAACTTAGCATCTGAAAATAATTCTAAGACAATTTCAATAGGCTACTTTTCGGGGGTTAAATTTAAGAAAATTCACTTAGTTTACTATAGAATGTATACAGTGTGTCAAACTATTTTAAGAAAATTCCCTTAGTTTACTGTAGAGTGCATGTCAGTGTAGCAAACAGTTGTGTGGAACTTTGTTTCTGTGATGATAAAGAAATGAGTAAAGGTATTGTAAAATATAACATCACCAGACATATTGTTTTATAAATATATGAATTTTGGTGTGTGTAATAGGCTTGCTTCTGTTTTGTGAACTTCCTGCTTTTGCAGTGTATGTAACACTCCTAAAATACCTTGTCTACACAGTGGTTGTTTTTTCCTCTTCAGTAGGCCCCTTAATAATCCTGGATTGCCCTATTTGAGGAGGGTTGATCCAATCAAAGGGGAGATAGGACAGCTAGGCGATGGCTGACAATATTTATTTATATTTTGCCCTCCCCCTTCCCAAACAGTAATTTATACTTGAAATGCTGATTGTATGTTCTTGTTCTTCCTCTTTTTAAAAAAAAAAATATTTTTTTTAGTGAGGTGTGAATGTCACAGTTGAGAAATCTGAAGAAGTTTTATTGGGTTTCTGATCACTCCCTTAAAAATAGTCGGCCCTCTCAAGTAAGGTTCTATTTAATAACAGTTTGGTCTCTGCTTTATTCTTACAAGAAAGAATCTGGCTTGCTTAAATACCTTATGGGTAGTTTTTTAGTGTCAGTTCCAAAATATTCCAGAGAACACTTAAATACTCAGTTTTTTTCTAAAGCACAGTTGGAGGAATACCTATAGATTCTGCACCCTCCTGTTTTCATTGTAGTACAAGAAGTTATCTTGAATGAAAACTCTTTATCTGATCTTCAAGTTAGCTAATTACCTTGGAAAAATGCTGTTCTGATTTCCTGAAGTGTCTTTTACCCCTAACTCCCATCTTTTTAGTAGTTTTAATGTTGACTCTATGGTTGAGAAATTGTAATTCTTTCTTAGAGAAAAGCAATATTTCTTCAGGCAACATGCAGATGAGCTTGTATTCTTGTATGCTCATTTAAAAAAAAAAAAAGAAAAAGGTGTCAGTAGCTAATTACTAGAGACGGCAGTTATGCTTTTGCATATTTCCATCCTCCTCAACTGGTATTCAGTTTTTAAGAGCCTTTTTATGTCAGTAGAGGACACTCGGGTTTTTTTATAGAACTTCTACTGTCAAATGGCAAGTCCAGTAGGTAATAGGCTTGCTTGTATCTTGTAATCCTGGAGGGATGTGGCATACTTCACTGATGACTTTAAAGTTCTGAGTACAGCCACGGGAGGGCTAAATAACTTCATTTATGCCCTGGTAGTCTTTTGCTAAGTAGGTTACCTAGGTCTTTTCTAACTGTCAGGTTTCCATTTCAGCTTCGTTGTAGACAAGTATAACTCATTTAATTTGTGAAAAGAGGAACATAAAGAGAATCTAGAAAGAATTCAATTTTGGGCTACTGAGAAAATAATTGGTTAGGCTATTTATTTTTATTTTTTTTTAGAATGGGTCAAGTTCCTTAAATTACTTTAAAATATCTATAATTGCCTTAATCTGCTAAATCTTGAAAGTTACTGCGAACTACTGAGCAGAATGTAGCAGAAGGTTTCCCATAATTAATGAAAACGTATGTTCATAGATAACTCTTGAAAACAGGCTGTTATATCATGATAATTGTTTTTCTCTGGAGCTTGCTAGGGAATACTTTACTGAAAGCTGGATTTGTAAATAAATTGAGCTTGATTGCTTTTAAGTGCACTGGAAGTAGGAGTGAGCCAGTCTCCTGTAGCAATCTGTGTCCTCACATAACCTCTAGTGGCAAGCAAAAGTAGAACTGGCTGTGAAAGTGTCTGTGATTATTTACTGGGGGGGGGGGGGGAGAGAAAGATTATAATTGTGTTTGAAGATAAGGCCTAAATAAGGTCAGAAATCTCTGTGGTTGTAAAACCAAGAAAAAAAGCAGTAATGGCAGGTGTATTTAATCTTGTTAATGATTATCACAGCTTTAAAATTCTACTCTCCCTTTAGCTTTATGTAGTTTCAGTATGGAAAAAATTATTTGTGAACTGATCTGAAAATAAAGCCATTGTTAAATGAGCCATACTTTTAGAAATTTTTAATTGACTTACAGCCTACTGGAATGATTATGAGAGATTGAATGTATTTCATGTTTTTTAAATGCTTAGAGAAATACTACTTTACAGGAAGCTTGTCAAATTTCTCAGGAGTATTTACAAAACTTTCTTTACAAAATAGTTCTTGGGTTTTCTGGTAATCTCTTCCTGTCTCTGTCGCATGCCTCATTAATCCTTTTACTTAAAGTTTGTTAATCCTCTTAGATCAGATTTTAAAAAAAATATTTTAAAAGTAAATTTCAAAAAGGCGAGTGTTTTAACGTGTTTATATTTTTGTGACCACAACTCTTTCTGGCAAAATGCTTCCTAATGGGAATGTAAAAATTACTTAATCTGTGCTTTTCTGCTTATATTTTGAATGTTTTCATTCTTTCTCTGCCAATGTTTTTCTCAAATAATTTTTTTTTGTGACAATGTTTATAGTTCTTCCTATGCTATTGCTTTCTAAGAAGCCCAGGGTTAAGATTATTGTACAAAATCATATCCCAATAAC
The DNA here is from genome assembly GCA_013396915.1 of Stercorarius parasiticus. Lineage (NCBI taxonomy): Eukaryota > Metazoa > Chordata > Aves > Charadriiformes > Stercorariidae > Stercorarius > Stercorarius parasiticus. The sequence continues at coordinate 119,493 of VWZL01000315.1, read as the reverse complement.
CTGTTTTTACACTGAACAGTAAAATGATTAAGGAGGATTTAAAAAAAATAAATTAAAAATCTTCCATTATGAAAATTTTTGCAATAAAACTTCTGGAAGTATTTTGGTCCTACATTTTCAGATGATGCAGAGTTATTCTGGAGCTATTAACAGGTTAAGGCAGACTTCTGAGTGATTTGAAGCCTGGAAGTGATACAAATATAATGCTATGGCTGACGTAATAGTCTTTGACATTACGGTAGAGCATAATACCATGCTAATGCAGTTTTATGGTCCCTGAGATGCATCCAGTTTGCCGAGTGACCAGTCAGAACTTGTTCATATATCTGCATCTGAGGACAAACATGAACTCCTGAGAGTCATTGAGATGCCGAACCTCCTCAGCTTCTGAGGGTCTTGGGAAAAAATCTTTTTGTCTAAAAAGATACTTTATGAATAATATGAAGAGTTCTAACACTTTATTTGCATTCTGTGTGGAAACTGTGGCAATAGTCATGAAGAGGTGAAATACCCAGAGAGACTAAAGTTAGAGTATTCCTCACTTTGAAGACAAAAACTGAACACTTTATAGACTCAAAGTAAATAGAGATTTTAATGCTTGTAGTTTGCCTGGTGATAGTGCTTCCTGGGGTTTTTGTCCATTCTTTCTATCCTATGCCTTAATAAGAAAATGGAATTAAAACATGAATACTGTTGTACATATTATCAAGTATTAAAGTTGTATTCAATCTTAGTGTGTCTGTTTAGTTTAAGGATGGTGTCTTCAGTCTTCTCGCTTGAGTAGCTTTATTTGGCCTGTGAGCCCAGAGTAGTTTTTCTGGTTGCCCCTTCCCAGTTCTCATGTGGGATGCTGAGAGGTGATTTGAATAAATTTCAAATAAATAATTCACTAAAATTCAAATCACAACGGTGATTTGAGTAAGTTTTGAGCTGAATACTCTATTTTCAGCTGGAGTAGAAGGATTTGAACAGACTGTACAGTCTAAAATTTTTTTGGTGAAGCAGTGCTTGATTGCTTTTTTCATATGCTTGGACTTTGAGGCATTGAATAGTGATTTAGGTGGCTTCCTTTAACTGTTGTCCACATGTTACTTCTTTTGAAAGTACAGATAATACTAGCTAATGTAGTAGAAAGGCTGATTTCACAAGGGGAGGGAGAATTATTTTCATTTCTGTAGCTCTTTGTTGTGCTCAAGGCATTTCAGAGTTCATTGTAACCAGCTGAAGCCTTGATAAAATAAGGTGCTAACAGAAAACCCTCGTGCTGCAGCTTTGAGTGTATTGGTCTTGTTAAGAGGAGGTATTTGAGAGCAGGTTCAGGTTTATATCGTACTTAGAGCCTCTGTAGGTCTCCTAGCTCAGGTGAAAACAGCGAAATACTTATTTCTATGTCAAAAATCCATGGCTAGTTAAGTCCTTTGTGTGCTGATCATTCCATTCTCCAAGCAAACAATGCAAATACCTTTATATATTTCCATTTTATTTCTACTTATAGTAATTATATGCATATGGGGTAAAATAAGAGTAAGCAGCAGCCAAATTTGTCATTGGTTAGAAACAATTTCAGTAATGGTGCACAAGATGATTATTGAGTGACTTAAAAATACCTAAAATAAAAACAGATATTGTAAAATTGTCATTAAGAGCGTAATGTTGGAGATATTAACAAAAATTTTTTCCATATGATCCAATGCGCTCTCAAAGTCATGAGAAAAGATCATAGGTAAGATCTGTGCTACAAGATTAAGAGCTTTAATCTTCCTGGAGAATCAAATGGAAACTTGGAGAACTTTGTCCAGTTTAAATCACTGTGCCCTGGTCACACCAACAAGTCTAGCATACATTAGAATGCTATGGAATGTGTTTCCTTATATTCTTTGCTATCTGCCTTTTTTTTTTAAGGAACAAATTTAGCTTTGTTCTCCAGGAATACTGGAAAATACATACCTGTGTAAAAAGAAAAATATGAAAATAATTACAGAATATTAGATGGGATACTAACTTGAAATTTATCCCAAACACCTCTCAATAATGTGAGCATTAATGAAATGATTGAGTGACTGAACTCTCCTATGCAGAAGAGGTTTAAAATGCTAAAAATACAGTCTTTTTGGCAGCAATCATACGGAAAGCGTTATTCTACAGCCATTTGTTACTGAAATTGCTTATTCTGTTGGGCAAGTTTTAATAAGCAATGTTTATAAACTTGTATTTATAAGTAATATTGGTCATTAATAAAGAATATGCTTTTTAATGTCATAACTGAATGTCAGAAGAACCGAAAATTAAAAATGAGAAAATAATTTTAAAATGGTTATACAAAGTTCATATATGGTATATTAAATAGAAATGACACTGTAGTTTGTGTTTTGTTCTCATGTGTGTGAAAACATACTGGAGATCTGTCTGTGTGCATTTGTTTTTGTTGGGTTTTTTAATGGTATGCTAGGAAAGAATGCCACCTTCCTCAACTGGGATGTTAGGTAGTTTTAAATGGTGTTGGTTTGGGTTTTTTCCCCTTGCTCTAAGTGTGACTAGATCCAAAGCATGGTTATATATTTCAGACTTTTCATGGAGATGCTGCTCAAGTTAGAGAAGAAAAATTAAGTTTTGTTGTTACTGTTGCTGTATCTTCTGATAAATAATCCAAGAGCTGTTTTGACACCAATGTGGCAGGTAAAACGGAATGCAAAAGAAGAGTTGGTGAAGCTAGTTAACTTTTTCTATGTACTGATTTATAAAAAATGCAAGATAATTCAGAAGCTCTGCTTTTCACTGAGACTTCAACTTCGTGAAACAGAAGTCCCTCAGCCATGATGACATGGAGACTGTGGATGGTTTTTTAAATTTTCTTTTCCCCCTCAAGACTTGGTACAGCTGATTATAGAAATATCTGGGGGATAGATCCATCTGAGACTCTTGTAAGTAACATAAGGCCTTCACTTTGTCTGTGACAAGCGGATTCTAGACACCTCTGGCCTAAAAGCAACTAGGAATGACTTTATAAGTAGTTACATTTTTTTTCCATTCAGACAGCCAGAACCTGTCCCTGCCCCCTAAAGGAAACTGTATTTTTTAAGTCTGAAGAGGTCATTCATGTAATATGAATTATTGTAACCTGGCATTTATGCAGGATTTTGAGGCTTGGTGTATTTTTTTTTCCTTAAGACAAAAACCAAGAAAGACTCAGTATCCATCAAATTCTACCAAAAAAGTTTGAAGCATAAAGGATATTCATTTCCATGAGACAGGGGAGCTGTGGGAGTGAGCCACTGTGTAAAATGTTTCCACTCTTATTTTTCTCACAGAAAATAAGAATATGCTGGAAATACATTAGCGAAGCTGAAATATTCACTGTCTTCAATGAACCTGAAGTTGGGACTGAGGTCTACAGTATGTTTTTTTGCAATTTCTGTGTGTGTGTGATGCGTAATTAAACTGTGGAAGTCATTGTGCTAGAATGCTTAGGAGTCCAGGAGCCTAATATTAAAAAAGGGGTGGGACTGATTCATGAGTAGTATCTGTCAAGCACAGTGATTAGGGTATAACTTAGTCCTCAGAGTTTGTGAAGTGCTGTTGCCAGGTTTAGACAGGAGAAAAGTAGTCTGTATATACCTGGCTTTATACCTTTTGTGTCTTTCTCCGAGTATTTGTTACTGCTGGAGATACATAGAATGGCTTTCTTCTTTTCATTAACTATGTGAGTCATTATTTATTGCTGGTCCCACTCATAAAAGCAGAGCTATCAATACTCATAGGGTGTGCAGTGGATTTCACGTATTAAATGTAACCTCATTGTCCAAGATAAACTTTTTTTCTTCACTTTGCAGACTTTCAGATAGTTCAGAAGTCAATAGTTGGATTTGAATTGTCTTTCCTTTTTGAAGTGTTCTTTTTTGGAGTTATTTTGGTGTTGGCTCAGTTCCTGGAAAGAAAAGGCAGTCTTAGCTATTGACCTGAGAGTACATTGCAAATCTAATGAGTTGGATTTTAGTTACTTGCTGTTCCTGAAGTACAAAAGGTGTTAGGAAAATGCAACACACATGCTCCACGAACACCATAAACTGTGAGACAGTGCATCTCTTTGATGCAACAGTGGTTTTAGGAGTGGTAAATGTGACCAAACTGCCCTATTAGGAGAGTGAAGTAGGAGTTTAGGTGATTAGGAGTTGGTGATTAGTTTTTTCCTGTCTAAATTCAGCCTGGCTGAAGGATGTTTCTGATGGGATAAACTTGAGTCATTGGGCAGCCAATTGGCAAGGAAAAGAATAAGGTACTTTTGGCAATTCTCTCCTGGAAGCTACGTTGTAGTTGCCCTATTGAGAAGCTGCAGAGAGCTTTCTTGAGGCATGCATTGAAACTGCCGTAAAAGCTTAATGCTGTAATAGGTGTGTGTCCTGTCTTTTATCTGTAAATATGCTGGATTGCGTGTTGGTTTTCAGTGGCGATTATGGTGTGATGAGGATTGTTCGATAAATGGATTGATATATATGTGAGTCTGTATCACACTCTTCTTTAAAAAAAAAAAAAAAACTTGGTATCCTTAAAAAAAAAAAGTCAGACTTTGACTTTCAGATGCTGTATAGGTGAGTAAAACAGAATAGCTTTGTTTTCTTTCATTGACGGAATACCATTCTGGAAGCTTCTGTGAAGGTCTGGGCCTGCTTTCAAAACAAGGGACTGTCTGGATGAAAAAGCCTCTTAAAAAACAGGATGCTTTCCAAATGAAAACTGGCTGAAAGGCATGGAGAATTGTTTCTCTTTTTCCTAGAGATACTGTTTCCTTTCTCTGGAGAGATAGGAAGCCAGGGTAACTGAGCTGGTGAACTGCCAGAAGACACAAGCTGTATTATTACAATAAATTGTTTTTTCCCCTCTTTCCAGTTTTTGTAGGTGAAGAAGTCGTTCATAATCCGTATAGTTAAATAAAAGCCATCTGTGGGCTTCTAATGAAAATATGAGAAAGGGAGGGTGTAACCCAACAAATGCAGATAATACACGTTTTGAATTGTGTTAAGAATAACTTCCATCTCTGATACTTCTTTATAGAATTTTGATGATTATTCAGGGTTGGTGGCTTTGCTAGGAAGCCGCAGTACTAATATGTTCATTACTATAGAAAGCCGAGGCTACTTTTAGTCCTGCTTGTTATCTAAAAGTGGGAATATATATGTTGTAGACTGGTTTGCTCAGTTCAGGGAGGAGGATTGCATTAAATATGGGCAAAAGAAGAAAAGATAAGAACTAAAAATGTTCACTTTTTATCAGGATGTGATATTAAATAAAGATATTTTCTTGTGTCAAGCGGAACTTATGTACTTGTGAAGTATTGTGGAGAAAGCTTATGTGCATGGCTTGTGTAAGCAAGAGAGAATCAATGGGAACTCATGAGGTATGTGGATGCTTCTTTGCAAGATAGATTTTATTTTATTTTTTAATCAATTTCCTGTAGTTGAACTACTTGGCACTTTGGCCGTATCACATCAAGCCGATAGCAAAGATCGGTTGGCTAATGGAAACAGTGATTAAGGGCTTGAATTTTCCTGAGGCTCCAGGGTGATAGTGAAACAGCTGCTGTTGCAGGCAGTGGAAAGTATGAATAACTCTTGCCTGGGGTTGTATAACCAAAAGAATAATCGGATCAGAGACGAGGTTAAATCATTGTGACTTCTATTAAAAACGCTGTTAGCCCATGTGTTCATGCCTCATTACAGCATATAATTTAAGGACACTAAATAGAGCCCACCTATTAGGAATGAATAGATAAAGCCTTCGCATCAGGAGTCAGATATTTTTCTCTTGAGAAAGGAGTGGAGGAGAAGGTCATTTGCCTGAGAGGTGTATGATAACTTTGAACATGTTTTTAAAGGTGTCTTTTTCTTTGGTATATGCCAAGCAGACTTTAAAAACAATTTTAGTAACCTAGTCCATAGAAGATTAAGTGCAGTAATTCTTCGCAGGAGATGGTTTCAGGAGAGATTGTTCCGTATTAAGTACATGAGATGCAGCTATGTTTCTTATTTCTTCCCAAGTAAGTTGCAAAAATAAAACTCAATTCTTATCAATATTAGACTGCAATGATGAAGTTTTCATCTCCCCTCCTGAAAAAAGTGAAACCCAAAAATTTCTATAGGAAGGGTGGGGGAAGCAGAAGATAGAATGAAATGCAGAACTGTATTGGTTTTCAGCAATGTTAATTGAAGTGTAAGTTCATAAACAAAAATGGTTGCCTTGAATATTCAGGAAGTTATAATGGTTTTAGGAGTTGTTTTCTAATACTGATCTTTTTTTCCCCTTCAGTCAAAACAGATGTGTTCTTGCCGTATAAAGAAATGAAATGCATCCAGAAAGATCTACTGTTAGGTACCTCAAAAGCCAGTGTTTTTTGTTACCAGTAATTTCAACAGCAAAATTACTCTGAGGCATCTCTGATTACGTCAAGTGGTCATATGTCTATTTTGCTGGGGTTTTTTAATGCCAAGATATTGCCACTAGCAGTTGAAGTAATTCAACGCTTGTTGCTATTGTGTGGCTACTGCAGAGAAAGGGTTAGTTACATAGGAAGCTTCACAAACTTTGTAGACCATTAGGCTATTTGACTGTTAAAAAGCTGTAATAGAGTATACTGTAGTATGTTTGCAAATACAGGTTATATAATTTAACACAGTATCTAGTAATGTCACTACCTTAACGTGCCTGAGAAAATTACAGTAGACAGTATATATAAGGTTAATTACATTAACCTTACCAAAAAATGCATGTCATGTCAGGATAAAATCCAGACTCTTCTGTGGCTCCTTTTATTATCTTTATTAGTAAATTTTTAAAATGCTCTTGAAACTTCTAGGTGCACTTAGTATGTTCTTAGAAATACAGTAACTAATTGCAATTGTATTGTTCTTCTGCTACCCACCCAGAACATTCTTTAAAAATATTTTGAAACTATCTTCCATTCTTCTTTCACTGACTCCAGTGGAAAATTTCATTCTTTAAAGTTCACAAAATACCAGTCTGCTTCTGAACAGCTACTGTGGTTTTCTAAAGACTCCTATGTTACAGTGGTGGTGGTGTTTTGTTTTTTTTCTTGACTTTTGTTTTTCCCTTAGTCACAGAGAATGTAGCGGAAGAGTGGTCAGAAGATGAACACTGTAAAATATGTAACTTTTACTTGCCTATGATAATATCCCTCATACTTGTTAAACAAATACTGTTGTCATGCTATAAAGAACTAGTCATAAAAAAGCCCCAAAACACATGCTGTTTTCATACAATTTAGTCCTTATCTTCCTTCTAACTTTGCACTCCCTCAAGTAGTAGTTTTGGCATAATATAGTTGCATTGTTTTCATGATAATAAATAGTTAATTGCAGAAGCATTTTTCACTACATCAGGATTATGGTCATGTTCTCACTCAGTATGGCAGTTCATATACCTGTCATAGCTGAAAAAAAACCCATAACAATTTAGAAGAATGTTTTGGGGACAATTCCTGCTTTACTTTCCAGAAATGACAGCTAAAGATCAAAAGAAAAAAAAATCATTAAAATACACAAATGCAGCATGAAAAAATAAAAATAAAGCCAAGGTAATATCCAGATTTAGTTTCGCTTGTTATCCTTCAAATGACAAAGGTGGTTAAACTGGGTATCTTAGGTAAAATTTGGCACATGTATGGAGTCTGAATTTTAAATATAAGCTATATTAAGTCCACCAGAATGATAGCTGACAACATGCAGCAAAGAATGAGCAGAAATGCCCCGAGATCCTGCTTTGCTTTTAGAAAACAGAAGCAGCAGAACTGAAAGTGAGAGGAGGAGGTTACTCCTGTTGTGTGATGAGGGAAGTGTTGATGAGTTAGGCTACTGTGGAGGATCCTGGCAACACCAGCCTTCCAATCTTGGAAGAGGCCATTCTTTCTGAGCAGCTGCTCTGTATTCTAGTGCCCTTATCACTAAAGCAGGGACTCACAGGGCTTTTGAAGGCTCTGAAGTGGGCCAAGTAGATAACAAGGCTGCAGCTGGATGGATATCTGCTGTGGGTTGTGAGTTGCTTCTAATAGCACAGGTCACAGTTTCTAAGAAATGCACCTTAGAATTGTCATGAGATTTTGCAGCATTCCTGGCGTTATGTTGTATGTATGCACAAGCCTGTCCAGTGCAGTCAAACTATCATCACATTCAGGCATGAATGAACTGGGTTTGTGTGAGAGCGTTGCCCCTTTGTCTGTTATGTATGTTCCTTCCCTTCTGAAAATGCCAAGCATACTCTTAACGCTGATAACAATTTTGAGATCTGTGCGTGTTCAGTGGAAACAAAATTGAAATTGCCAGCTCCTTTCTCGGGAACATCTGAAGAGCTGCCTTCTAGATACTGTAAATGACAGCAAATTTTAATTTACGAGCTGAAAATAATACCTGCTATATTACCTACTATAATAAACGTCTGATCTCATAGATGGTGCAGTTCTGAAGGTGTGTTTGAAGCCTAAAAAATGGACAAAATGTTTGCTACTCAAAGTGAATTAACCAGTATAACATTATGTGCAGCTGCTTGATTCTTATGCACTGCTGTGAGTCCGTTTCCCCCCTCCATAATGCACAGAAGTTCAGGTGTTACAGAACACCACACTGATTTTGAAGCTTTTATTTCTGAAAATGTTCTGAACTAGCTTTTTATTTAATAGCGGACTTTCATTAAATTAGGAATATTTTAGTGATAGTCATGTGGTAGATTCCTGTAGAAGTCAGTGCAGAAAGTAAACAAAAATACTGAATAGTCAAGTCCCATTGTAATTTGCAGTACAGGGGCGATGAAGAAGCATCTGTATGGCATAGCTGGGACCTGAATTGATGCTATTTAGAGAGTCCTTTGGTCTGGGAAACGGATGATGACAATGGTGTCTATTTTTTTGAGGGGTGTTGCTTTCCCACAGTTAATCAGCTATTAAAGTTATTTGTAGTAGATCCATTCTTTTAAATGCTGTGGTGAGTAATGAAAAAGAAGGCATGTGGTGGTTTAAAAAGTCTAATATCACTTCTAAATAAATAAATTTTAAAAACCCTAGATTATAGGACAACCAGATGGAATGATAAGAATTAACTTCTGATCACTTAGTGGTTGATTGTAAATCAGAAAGTAGAAGTTACTTAAATCTGTGCTGTCTTTGCTTCCGTGTCTCCCCTTTAAACCAAGCTGTGGTTTAAACTCCCAGAGCTGAGTGATTGGGATATATAGTTTAACCATAATTATTAGGAGGGCAGTTGCCCCATCATCTTATCCTTAAAAATTGCCCAGGTATAAGCTTTAAGTACGAGGTAAAGGATCTTATGAAAACTAAGTAACAGGAGAACAAAAGCCAGCTGCAGCACCTCAGTGCTTTAAAACTGCAATGCAATACAGCCACTTACAGATAAGCTATCGGCAGTTTGTGCTAATGTAGTCGAAAAACTGAGGTAGTGTCAACGGAGGAGCCGAGTTCCCTTTCAGGTCCCTGCGCATCAGGCCAGCTCTGGCAAGAGAACGTGCTGCTTGTGGCACTGAGGAACTGGCGCAGCACTGGGAACAGTTAGGCTGAGTGGTGGTGTTAGCTCAGAAGGCTGGCCATGTTCTTTCTGAACAGCTGGACATAGCTAGTAGGAGTAAAGGCTAGGAAGACCAGTAAGTTAGCTGTGTGACAGACCATGAGTGTTTGGGGGGGAAAATGGTTGGCTCTATAAATCTAAAAGCTACGAATGACTATAAGCAACTAAGTGCTGAAAAGTCCTAATGTGTCAACCCAACCAGGTTGCCTTAAATCTTGAAGTGATGAATCTTATTTTTTAATAGATTGGATGTGGGACACCAAAGTTTACTACTGAACAGACAGATCTGATTGTATTTATTTTATAGTACATTGGAGCCTCATCCATGTCAGACAGAAAAGGAATTACTGTAATTTCTATATCCTGCAGTTGCATTTAATTATAGATGAAACAGTGTGCAGTAGAGAAATTTAGAAGAGAATTGTTACTAGTTTAGGAGTGTGGGGTGGTTTGGTCAGGTCTTTTTCCTCTCCCCTATAACGAAGAACATACCCTGGAAAGTTTTGTTATTACAAGCTGATTTATCTTTACTGTAACTGTTGGTTTCTGAGCCTCAAACCAGGCAACTAACTCTTCTGGGTAGTTGACAATGTAAATTCACAAGACCATGGTTTCCTAAGGGAACTGCTGGTAAGATATTTTTTTTTTCCCCTCTCCACTTCTCTTTTCCAACACACTTGATCTTTTCATGTATTTGCACATTATTGTTTAATCTCTCTTCCCCTCCTTTCCCACCTCCCTCCCCCCCCAGCTTGTTTTACGTATGGCTTTTGCATACTGTTCTGGTTAGTGCTTTGCATTGCATATTGTCTTATTTGAAGACTCTCTAATTCTTTTGCATTTAAATCTGCAAAAACCTTGCCGTAACATTTAGGTTGCATAATGTAGAACTGGAAATGCTTGTTGTAAGCTCTTTTTTGCTCTGCTTGGCAGGTTTGAAATGTCAGCTAAAATTTTGAGTTGGCTTTAGAAACAAGCAAGGTAGTGCTTTCCTTAGAAGCTGTCAGAATCAAGTGGCTTTGAGAAGAAGTGACCAGTCTGTGGTGGTTAAAAATCCAGTGTTTATGAAACTCTGACTCCTAAAAGAGTGTGTGTTAATCATGCACAAACTGTTTTTATGAAGAGCACTTGAGCACATGAGTGTGTTTTCCTCATAGTCAAACTTGTGAAACAAAATGCTTTATCTCCAAGCTTTTTACAGAAGTAGTTCAATCAAAACCCAATTCATCTGGAAAAAATGATAAGCCTTAACTGTTCACATGTGAAGGGTGTCTTTATTTCTGTATTTACTTAAAGGCTAAGTATACAATCGTAGTCTTTCCTCTGACTAGGACATTATTGTTGCAGTAACTTAATGAAGTTCCTCAGAAATACCTTGGAGAGTGGCATTAATAGCAAACAGACTAAGAATAGCTCAGGGCAGCACCCTGGAGGGAGCTGTCAGCCTTTCTTCCCTGGCTGGAGAAAAGGCTTTGTGGTTGTATTATCCAAAATAGGGTTTTGGGGACTATGAGAACAAGTAAACAAAAAATTTGAAAGCACTAGGGAAACCTGAGAAATTGCATCCGTGATTAATATTGTACTGAAATTTTCTTATTATTTAACCTTCACTGAGAAGTAGGAACAATTTTATAACATTGAAAACCTATTTTGATAGCACTGTTTTAATTACATGTGTGGTAACCTATGTTTCTGAAATTGTTAAAAATTAATAGAGTGTAGAGTGTAAACACTTCAAGAAATTTCAAATGGGGTCTTACTGGAAGTCCAGCAGAACTTGCCTGAAGTGAGGACTGTAAAGCTCTCATCAAAATGAAATTTGTAAGTGATATTCAAGCTATGAGACATGTGAGCAGTGCTTTGTCAAACTGTCTGGGAAGGGAGGAATTGGGTAATCGATTGCCCTTCTAAGCAGGAAAGAATATTTGGTGAGAAAAATCAACCTGTTACCCTTTGAATTGCACAGAGGCAGCAACCCAGATATAAATCATGTGAAACGATGTTACATGTGGTTTCACTATACCCAGAACTTATCTACATACTAAACAAAATTAAGTTCCTTTAAATTTCTTAATGAAAATGGGAGGAGATGAGGGTCCTGGGAACTACTTTGAAGATTCATTTGTTTAAGTAGTACCCTCCTGGCTTAGGCTTGATCAGACAGAGGGTAACCAGAACTTTGATCAAGCACTGAAGTCAGCCTCACTGGTGTGTGCTGCGTGGAACTGACACCACAAGAGATTTTAGAAACCAGTTGGGCAAGTAGTTTCAGGGAACTTGTAATTATTTCACGGTCCCCATATGTAAATAAACTCTTTGTTGTGACTTCCAAGAAAAGAACAAACTCTTAATGCAAGTATTCAGAGAGGCTCCTTCTAAATTTCCTTTTAAAAAAAAAACAAATAAAACCCTGTTTCCTAGGGCATCTGAGGCTGGAGCTCTAGTAAATGGGGACGTATAGGAAATGGAGTGAAAAATATATGCATATGTTTTGCTTTTTTCATAATATTTTGGGGGAAAGCTAATAATTGAAAATAAGCATTTAGATTTCTCTTTAAAATTTTTAAACAAAATCACATTACACACACCCTCCACCCCCTGTCCTCAGCCTACCCTGTTTCCCAGTTTCCCAAGGCTTCTGTCTCAGAGGATTTGGCAGAGAAGGTTTCCTCAGAGATGCTCCTCTTAAAAGGCCAAGTAAATTTCTTGCTGTGTGGAACATAGTTTTCACCTAAATCTTGAATTAGGCCAGAGTTTACGATTACCACCTTTCTGTAAAGAAGCAAGAAGAATTGTGGGGGAAACTCTGATTGTATTTATGACTGTGTCTATAGATTTGGGATGCCAATGTATATACTTGACTGTTTTCTCTTCCCACATAACGCAGCTGATAGAGGATAAGTGTCCTGCTATTTAAACACAGTAGCCCTTTCTGGGTTAATGGAAAGGGCATTAGATCTGCTGACAGCTCTGTTCTTTGAAGCTTCTTTTTTCTGGAACTGTTTGTGTTTTCACTGGAGCCTAACAGCCTCTGGCTTTTGAGGTTGTCATAAAGTCAAATTGCTGTAACCTGTCCTCATAGTCTTACCTTCAGTTGTATTAAACGGGTAACTGTATTGGTAGTTTGGGGGTTTTTTTGTGTCATTTTGGCAGCAACATCTAAACAGTGTTAAATCCCTTCTAAAAGGAGCTTACAGTTAAGGACTTGATCCTCCTTTCATTTAGGAAAGTGGCAATGTGATGGCATTATCTTTAACTGGTAGCAGAATCAAGACATAAAATAGTGATGTCAGGATCAGGACAGGCAAGAGAGGATAAAAGAGACTATTAAAGGCTGTACTAAGTCTAGTTACATGTTGAAGTAGTTACATGTGTGTAAGCCTAGAGTAACTTGTTTAGGAAGACAAGTGTGTGTATGTTTGCTCTGATGTCAGTTATTCTGGATATAGGAGTGCTTGAGTTAACAAAATCATATTTGATAGAATGAAGTCACTAAAACATGCTGTTTGCCTCTAAAGAGAGAGTCTCAAAGATTCACAGTTAGAAACTAGACAATGAGAATATGCTGCTTTACATACTGTGCAGACTTTGTGAGAGGTTTTCCAGGAAAGTTGAGTACAGCCATGAATCACTTATGGAAAACCCAGTGGAATGAATTAGTCAAAGAAATATTTGAGTGACCATCCTTTGCCTTCTGCTATCAGGAAATAGTGCAGCTTTCCATGATTTTATAGAAATCATGTGGCATAAATAAGGACAGCTATAGTTAGAATAGCAAGCAATTACTTTCTCATAGCTTTCTACAAATGCTTCTTTTGAAATAAATACAAAATTTAATATCAGACAAAAGGTGTGGGTATTTGGGGGGAAATCTTTAAATTTTTAAGATGCTCAGGGAATTTCTCTACTTTCTTCTCTGAACTTGCCTCTTCTCCCTGTGTTTTCCTGCTGACATAACTTAAAAGGGGGGGCCGTTTTCACACTCTTCTGAAACTGTTACTTGTCTTCTCTCCTTTGACTGTGAGGCTTTTACTTTCCAGGTAACAAAAAAGCAAAGTCAAGGACTGCAGAATCGAGACAGCTTAACTATAGAAATGGAGGCTTCAGCATCAGTACTCTAAGAGTTACGTATTTGACAGTGTATATACACTGCAGTATTCATAACTGTTGTTCAGAGAACTGATGGAAAACTATATATGCAGTAAACTGTCCAAGTATTTCTTTACTGGATGGCCGTGTTATCAGTGTAACTATTAGCCAAGTTCTACGGTCTGTTGTGTGGTTCACTTGTGTAAATGTATTGAGGTGTGTCAACTTTCATGCTTTTTGCACTGGCAAGTATGATCTGAATGGTGTTAATGATTATAGCATTCAAGGCTAAAAGGGTATATCAGAAGTGCCAGAAAAGCGTGTGGGGTGAGTGAGTATACAGCTTTCAGTCTTCCTTGGAGCAAATCCTGCAGTATTTTTTGTGACACAGGCTGTTGATCCAAAAGCCTAGGGAAGCTCTTGGTGTTTGGAAGGGAGTTGCTTGGACTTAACGACATCCTTTCATAGATATGAAGCTGTGAATATTGAATGACTGACAAGACTCACTTTTTGCTGCTTCCTCTTCCTTGATGAGAGCTGGTTCTGCCAAAGACAATTGCATCCAGGTTCTTTTAGGGGGCTGCATAGGAAGTTTGTTTGGTTTTTTTGTTTGCTGCTTTTGATTTTTGGGTTTTTTTGTGGGCAACAGCTTGTGCGTGGATATATTCTTGATTAAACCAGTTAGGTCTAGTGGAGTAGGTTGAATGTTTTGTTATTTAGTAAGTGAAAGCTGTTGCATTCACTTTTCCTGTTCAGCTGTACTGAACTGTGTCTTGCTAGCTTACTGGGCTATTTTTGAAAGACGGCAATGTAAAGGAATGGCACTTAGGCAACTTTAACTTTGAATTTCTTTGGAAAGTGGATGGGTGCCTCATTTTCAGTTAAATGCATCTGAAGAATATAATGACAAGAAAGGACTTTTTAAAGTTAATTGTTAGTCGTGGAAGATACCATTGATCTGAACACTGTCCTCCTGTGCTCTGTATACAGAACCAAGCTTGAACCTATCACTGCACTTCTCCATGTATTTGGATTCTTTTTTTCTCCTTAATTTTTGTCCACTTTACCATGTTCCAGATAGCTACTTGTAATTCTTTCTGTCACTTCTGGCTTCTGCATTCTCATTGCATGGCCAGCAGGTCGGGGGAGTGATTCTGCCCCTCTGTTCCACTCTGGTGACACCCCAGCTGGAGCACCCCTGGAGGTGTTCAAGGCCAGGTTGGATGGGGCTTTGAGCAGCCTGGTCTAGTGGGAGGTGCCTATGCCGATGGCCGGGGGGTTGGAACTAGATGATCTTTAAGGTACCTTCCAACCCAAACCGTTCTATGATTCCTAAAACCAAAAGCGTGCATGTCAGTATACTCTTCAGATTCACATTGCTTGCTCAGTATGCATTTCAGCTTTTATGTGCAAGTTAGGAGGTGGTCCTTCTAAATTATCTTTAGCCCTCACTCATTCTTGTTTCGAGCTCTGGAAATTCCTAGAAAACCAAGAAAACATTTTTTTTCCTGAGGTAACTTCAATGATTTTTATTTTCAAAATTTTATTATAGCATGTGGATTAAGTGAGACCCTAAAGCTTGCAGATTCGTTTGCACAGTAAGCATATTTCACAGACTGTGGAATGAACATCTTCCTTACTTTGTATTTGTGTCCTTGGCCACCACCTTCTACAAAGTTGTGAATTCTCGCTTCTTTACATCCTGCGGCATACTCTGATACTTGTTCTAGCTTGTCTGGAGGCCCACATAAGCTGCCTGGCTGGCTTCTGCCAAACAAAATAGCTAACAACCAAGTTCTGCATGCTTCTTTCTTGGTCTTCCTACCCTGCCCAGTCTTTGATGTTTTCACACAACTGTTTATCACAAATGCTGTTCTTTAACCCTTTATCCTGATATCGTACTTGATTGAAGCTTGCCAAGAGGCTCAAGACAATATACTTTTTGCCTGCTGTCTGATGACTTTGACAAAACTCTCCCTATCACCTTAAGGGACACTTTTCTTCTGTGGATTTATACATGCTTGAAGGAGCTCTTTCAAAGCAAAACACAATAAACAATGCCTTTTTTTTTCCAGATCATTCTTTAAAGGATTAAGTAATGTCCTGAGGAGATTATCCCTGAATGATGCCTGAATATAGGGTTATAAGCTCTTAGTAATCTTCCAAGTGAACATAGAGTGTTCCTCAGAAATTCCTAACCTTTTAAGATGCTATTTGCTAATGACTATTTTCTGCTTTCCAGGTGAGAACAAACTTTATGGGCTTTTTAATATACTTTCTAGGTATACAGCAGTCATAAATATTCTTTACTCTGCTCTTGTGTCTTCCAAAGAGACACCAGCTACTCTGGATTGAATGGTTTGTAGCTTCCAAATGCAGGATGGTTAAAAGTATAGATGAGTGGGAAGGAATTCTAGTGCTGATGAGGCTTTCAAGTGGCATTATGTGAATTAGTGAAAACTGAGCATCATGGTTGCTCAGTTCAGGGTAACACCTTTGTTCCAAAATGTCACCTCTTTAACAAAGTAGAGAGGTTTCTTGGAGATTTTTTTTAAGAGGACTCCATTCTTTCCTCAGCAGGCTTATTTGTGATCAGTTTAAGATGGTGGTTTGCACAGGTGTTAGAGTATTTGAGTAGCTTCTGTTTGTATAATCTGTGCATATGGACTGACAGAATGCTATGCAGTTCTTATTTTTTTGTTCTGGCTTTGCTTCTTATTAAAAATATTTTTCTCAATGAAACCAACTTAATTAAACAGAAATTGTTTCTCTTCTAAAATGCTCTTAGCATATAAAATACTAAGATACTTACTCTTTTTTTTTATAAGTCCACTATTCTACTTAGCACTGTAATTTTGCAAACTTTTGGATGCTAGTTTTTAGCACTTAGAAGTCATTTTTCCGGGTGGAATGGTGTTTTTAAATGAATAGAAAAATAGTTGCTTGTAAATACACTGTATGAAAATGTTTATTTCCTTCCAGAGTACTTTAATGTGGGCAAAACTGTAACGCATTTACTGTGGATCATTTGAGTAAATTTCTTGCAGGAGTGGAAATATGTTGAAAAAAGACTGTAAATTTTGGAATATATTTGCCCTATTAAAAAGTTTTCTAAATGAGTCTAGTTGGTTACTCAAATATTCTGTAGTGGAATTTCCAAATTACCACTTTTATGTTGCCAGTCAGTGAACAGGAATTTAGTGTTTAATGCTTGGAAATGTAAGTGTAAGTCATGGATTTTTCCAAGGAAGGAATAAGCACTCTGGGTATTTATTTTTCAGATGGTTGGCTGGAAAACTGTCACACATCGAATCTGTAAATAGCCCTTCTGTGATAGAGCACAGCTCTTTATATTCTGTTTGAACGTATGTAGGCTACATAATGCAAGCATGACAACAGTTCATGTATTTTAAGCTCCGATTAAAAAAATAATCTTGTAAGAGTCTATTCAGTAAAAACAGCTACTTTCCTTCTTGGCAGTGCTTTTGGAATCTGTGTTTAAAAAAAATCATCAGTGGGTTATTTGAATCTTTTTTTTTTTAATCCCTCAGTGGAGTAATTGTGGAGTGGATAGCTTCTATGTGCAGAGAAATGGCTGAATTCAGCACTTGGCTTCATAGAAACCTTGTTGACGTCCATAGGTGGTGCACACTTCTGCGGTCAAAATTCTGGATCCCTTGGCATAATGACTTTCTGCTGAAAGGAGATACAGCTTCAGGGTACAGTCTGTAGTTTCAGACTTCAAATAAATGTTTGTAATTGCATTAAGAACTAATTTGAGTAGGATTTCTTCTTTATTCTCCTTTGAAATAGTAGCAATAGATGCAGATAACCTTCTGGAAGTTTGGTTTTTTTTCCTTCTGTCATGTGAAAAGCTGTTGAATTAAGATCCAGAAAATTAGTAAGTTAACTGGCATTCATTGGAGCAAGCCTAGGTTGCAATTCACATGTCTCTTATAGGTGAAATTTTTAATTGAAGGGAGGAGAAATAAGGTTGGAACTCTCAAGAATTATTAAATGGTAAATAAAATTGTCTCACAAGTTTTGGAGATCCCCTGAGGAAAAACTGGTTGACTGTTCCAAACCATTCTCTGTGATTTTTTTATTCAAATGAAAGCGCTCCAAAGTTGCTGTAAAGTAATCGGACTGTAGGCAACCCAGTATGCTGCTTCAGCAAATGTCATCAAAGAGTAATAATAGCTCTTGAAGATTTTGAATCAGCTGTAGTCCATCTGTGAGGGGGAGTAGTCCGTAGAATGACACCTGTGTATTATCTTGGAGTGTAAGACTATACCCAAATTCTCAGAAGTCTACCAGAGTAATGGTGAGAAACAGCTTCTGGGAGGGGGGGACCACCAAGACCACTGGTTTGAGTAAAGGTGGCACCTTGCTGTTACCTTGCGGAAATAAATAGAATGCTTATTGCAGTGATAGCCCAAGCTGCCTCTATTTCTACTTTCATTAGCCTTGAGGAGCGTCCATCTGTTTTGGACGAACTCCAGATTGCAGGATTTCAAGACCTTCTGATGAGAAAAATACAGGTGGAACTGAGGAGTGAATATTGTTTTATCCTTCTCTATTTACTACTGTTTTGTTAACTAGCCACAGTGAACTGATTTGATTTCCCCAATGTCATCATGGAAGATTCATTGCAACTCAAAATTCTAGTTTGGTTTGAGTAAAATCAGATAGGAATGACTGGGTTTTGATTTCTACCATCAGATGTCACTTGTTTTGAAATTTTCACTTAACATGTTATAGACATGTCATATCGCAGTGGACTTTGTGGACTCGAGGAGTAGAGGCAATGGTGCAAGTCATACCAAACACAGGTTGGTGACATGCTCCTAGCAGCTTCCAAAATCATCAGTAGAAACATCAGCTGGTTTCAGAGTTTTCTTGCATTAGAGAACTTTGGAACTCTCTAACCAGTTGATCCAAAATACCCACCAGGGATCCTTGGTCATAGGTCTGGAAACCACTAAAACACTGTCCGACTGTTTCAGAAAATATTTGAAAACGAAACCTTGGTTGCTCAAAGAAAAAGTAGTTAGGCTTCTTAAATTGGTTTATCTGAGGCTTTAATATGCAATGATTCATACTTTATAATGGTAACTCTCGATTTAGATGTTGAGTAGGGGAATAAAGATTAGCTGACACAGATTCATTCCTTCTGCTTTTTCTACTCAGTACTGACCTTTTTATCATTATCTTCTTCATTATATAGAATGTACAAAGTGAGATAAAAATACCTTGACTTTTCTTTGGTCTTTTCTGAAAAGTTTCAATGGATATGAAAGAATATCGAACCAAAAATGCTACCTGCCTTTTAATCCTACAGTGATTGGTGTGTGTTTCGTAAAGCCAGAGAGCTGGACAAATATATGGTTTTTTATTTTTTTTCCTCTAGCAACTTTTAAAAGGCTAGGATGCTGACATCAAGCTTTTATTCTAACTTATTTTTTACCTATATATATTTAAAAGACACAGTCTTTGATATTTCAATCTGGATCATAACCCTGCTCAATCATCTCAAAATTTAGTTTTTAAAAACTCCTGTTTTGTAAAATATAGCATGTCTTCATCAATGTACTTAAGTATCTATCAAAATGGTTCCCAACTTACTGGAATGGATTTTTAAAATCATAACTCAAACTTAGTTTCAATGTTCTGTTAGCATTTTTCATTCATGTTGTGGATGCTGCTTCTAGCTCCAGGGTGGAAGGCAGCAATTCTAAGGTGTCCACTTGCTATTGGAACACCTGAATATTGGGGAGCTTTGACCACGCTGGCTTCCATTTGATAGGGTTTGAATAAATTACTCTTAGTTGTGGAACTGGATTTTAATACGCTGCTGGATCCCTTACTGGTGTCTTTTTTTCCTCTTGCCACAAGAGATATTTGGGGAACTTGGTTCCTGTGTCTTTCTCTGTCTACATCCTTCCTTGTAAGCTGTCACAACGTGACTGCAAGAACTTCCATTCCTCATCACTTCTTGTTTCGGCTGCTGAAGACAGTTCTACTTACATCACTGTCAAAACTTTAAATATATCTAGATTAACACTAAAGGCCCATTTCTTTTAAACTTGGTTCCTATTCAGTCTTCAAACATGGTATCTCTTAGATACCAGTGTTCAAGCCCAGCACCAGCGTTTCCTCAGTGCCCCTTAGCTTACCCTAATGCATGGGCGATGTGCAGAGGCAGCATCGGAGCACAGCACTCCAGCTGTGGTAAGTGTCAGAATATGTATGACGTGCTTAAAGAATGCATGAGTCCCACTCTAAGCATGTGCCCTATCCCCTAGACCTCTCCCTCTGCTGAATCTAACTTATAAATAACTTTACAGCTGTTGTCTCTTTACAAAACAAAGTGCTCTTCATCTTCAGAAGGTGCCCCCTCACTCAAGAAATAATTATCTGAAGGGCCGTTTTTATTTTAGTAGCTGATGTATATAGCATGTCCCATTCTTTCTTAAATTGTTTCATCTTCCAAATCCACCTATCTGTTAATTACTGTCTAGATTTTTTTTTCCCACACTAGTATTCAAATAAATAACCTTGAAAAAGTCAGACTGCTGATGATTTTTCCTAGCTATAGTGATAGGAACAATACCTCATGCTTCCTTTACTTCATAGTTATACAGTGCTTATGAGATATTACTGTATATCTTGGGGGGGTGTGGGAACATTTTTTTTTAACAAATAACTTCCTTCAATTCTGCTGTAAATAGTTTACAGGTGCTTTTTCTATAGTATGCAAAATGGCCTATTAACACATTTTAGTTTAAAAGCCCTTGTTCTTTTTTAGTTCATAATAAATATAGATGATCTTTCGAGAATATTCCTCTTTCCCCTGTTTTAATCTTCACTCTGAGGAAAGGATTTATATAGATATCTACATTTATAGAAGCCTTCAACAGGTTTAAGTTAGAAGGGAAGGGTTGTTTAAGGATTTCCTGCCCTTCCCTTTCCATAGTTAGCCTTTTCTAGTGTGGCATGCGGACTGCTTCCGTGATGAGTTATAGACTGTACTATTGTCCCCGTCACCTTTTCTTTCCTCTCTCCGCCTTAAATAGAAATAAATAATCAACACTGCAACTGCATCCGGCCATGGGAATGATCTTGTTTACATTTGTCTTGGTTAAAGATTATCATCTTGGTCTTTGGCGTTTTACTTTGTGGAAATTTTTTTTTTCTTGCAGCCCTTCCCCCTCCCCTCCTCTCCCAACATGTAATGGATTGAACTATAATATTGCTGGACAGTCTTTTTCAAGTATTTTCATCCACTTTTAAAAAGCATCTTTTCTTGAAGGTTGTTTTGCTTATTCGAAACCAAGTTCTCTTTTAGTGATGGGGGTGGGGGGAATATTCATGATTGACCTTGCAAGAACTTTCTCCTGCCTTTTTTCAGTCCTCCTACCCAGTTACTGCGAAAGACTTGGTGTTTCATATGCTCTTTCTACTGTAAATATATTGCCTGTAGATAATTTCATAATTAAAGTGAATCAGTTCATGAATTTAAACAGAAATAAATACAGGAGAAACAGCTAGAGGGTTTTTTTAAAAAAAAAAAAACTTGTTTTGATTGGCATTTATCCTTCTATAATTTTAGGCATATAAAGGTATTTGAGTCTTGCATCTTAAGCACGTGTACTGTCTTAGTACAGGTGCAGAATCTTAGAGCTTTTCTGCTTGCTTTTACATGTTTTGCCTAACATCTTGGAAAATGGTCACTCATTCCTCTGCTCTCTTTTCTCTTTGGAAGAGAAAAGGTTTTCCTGGAAGAGCTAGGAGTCTAAAACAGAGGTGGCACCGCATACCAGATGCCTGGCCTTTAATTTTTATTGTCAGCTGAGTCTAGCCATGTCTATCTGCAATAAGTATCTATGCTAACGTACAAAGTATGCCAGTGATAATTGTGCTGAACTAGTGCTCTGATGAATATTACTGGCAAGTATTGAAGCTTTATTTCTGAAAAGTTGCTTTTTAGATATGAAAATATTGTCCAATGGTTCAGAGTTTTATAGCCATTGAATACTTTTTTCAAATGGCACTCCTATATAGTACTTGACATAACTTGATGTAGTACAGAGAGATAGACTTTTCTTTTGTGTACCATATTATATGGAAACAGATGCTTAAATTTTCTTAAAACTGCACGAATTTTTGTCTCTATTTTTATGACTGGAAATTCTTGTGACTAAAATACTTGTAAGCATATGAAATAGTCAATGGTCATGTGTTTGCCGTTCCACGCTATAAACAAAGTTAATGAGGGGAGCTGATGATGACAGTCTTAGCTCTATGCTTCATGCCCCTTTTTCCATTTTGTCATTGTGTGGGTGTTACCTTGACTTAGTAGACTGCACGTAGCTCTGTGTAATTTGGAAAACCAGTTTGTGTACTTGTATTGCTGTGCTCTGTGTGATTTCTTTACTGTAACTAAATTTGCAGATGTTACTTGTGCAGTTTATTCTGTAATACTAAAGCCTTTTTCTTTGCTTGTTAAGAAGGTGTTTTGTTGCAGATTATTTCTGTGCTGATGTACTAATGCAGTGCATATACTTATTTCGCTTGTAATATCTTTCTGATGAATGCATAGAATATAAAATCAATGAGTACACAACTTTGAAAAACTTAAGGTCTTTCATAACCACAAATCAGAAGAAACTGTCCAGTAACATTTTCAATTGTATGATAATTCAGGCTCCCTTCTCCCTGTGTTTCTGATCTGGGTTTGCCTGGCGCATGGGAGAAATTGGTACAGCAAAGTTAAGGGCTGTGTTACTCTGTGAGTAGGTGTATAGCCATTCCAGTGTTCTGGATTAGACATCAAAGGTGCCCGTCTCCCAGTGCTCAGGCTATTATAAGGATTTTAAGGAGAAAAAGTATATTCAACTATGATCGGTCTGCCAGTTAATTTTACTTCATATCAAATCCTGTCAGACTTGCAAAAAGAAGTCATGTCCAGGTTTCCTTTCAGTTGTCCTTGTTTTGGGGGGAGGTTTTTTTTTTGAGGGGGTAGTGATTAATTTTTGGTTTGTAAAATGAGACTAAGAACTGTGCTGACGTTTTAAGGCAAGTGACTTAACTCACTGTCCTCACTCCTGGCTCTTTGGTTGAGCCAGCATTGAGTTCTCTTGCTCATCAAGTAAGTTTCAAAAAACCCAAACCTCACAACACAAACTTCCACATGAAGACAACTCACTTCTTGAATCCCAAGGGAAAACCCAAGGTTTTTCAATGATGGAGAATGTTACTGTTTCCTGATGGCATTGTTAGTTTGCAAAGCACCCTTAAAGGCAGTAGAGAAAAATACGCCATCAAGGACATGTGCTCTTTAGCCCCTCATATGTTAAACTTCTTTACTTTTTGAGTGGGTCGGAGTTCTGGGGACTTTCTTTTTTTTTTACCTGAACGTGTCCTGAAGCCACGCTCTAGATGAGTGTTAAGTTCTAGACAGGAACACTTATTAGCTTTTCCCATTCTCTCCTTCAGCGTGCCTGTCCCGTGCAGATACATAGCACCCCTGCTCCTGCACTGATGGAACAGTGCAGATTAGAAGGTCGCCTGAATTCAGGTGCGTGCTAGTGCAGACAGAGTAGAGCTTGCTGACCCTGGACGTGCATGGATAGCTCTGGAAGCTGTTTGTACTTTACTGTCTGCCCCTCCCTCTCCTTTCCCAACCACTAGGAAAATGAAACCAGTAAGTATGATTATTCATTCTAGATAACTTCAAGATGTTTATCCCTGTCGTAAGTAAGGGCTAAGGTAAGATAATTAACATGAAGACAGGAATAGAAACTATATGTTGATAGGAAAATATCAGCAAGTATATATAGTGGGAGTACAGGGATTACATAAAGGGCACCCTCCAAGGGCAAGTGTAAAAGTGTGACAGGGATGAGAGAAAAGAATGGACTATATTGTTCTGATTTGTACCTTGTAGGTGATCATTTTACCATCACATTTATTTTCATGTTAATTTTCTTCCTTATATTGTTAGCTTTACTGATGTAGTTATCAGCAATGAACAGTCACTTTTGTGACTTGCCTTTTTTCTACTTCTGTTGTCTCATTTCCTCCTCTTCTGTGCCTTACCTATTTTACTGCATGAAGAGATTAAATTATGGAACTATTTATGGCATTCAGTCATTTTGTGTTCCTACCATTCTGTATGCTCATTTGACTCCTTATTTCTCCTTTCACCCCCAAAAGTAATCTAAACAATGGTTTCTATTAGATTTCTCTGCCTTGGAAGTGCTACTAGTGGAAGATCTGTTAGGTGATGTTGATGTTAGGGAGTACTTTAGGTCTTCATTGAGCAGTTTGTCTGCAATTTTTTTAGAACTCAACTTATAAAACTTAAGCCTTGGAATCTATACCTGTCAAGGGAAGGGTGAAACCTGAGAAAGCAGAGCTGACCATGTTGTCATGTCATACTATTCTTGCCCATTTAGTTCCCCTGATTCTTGTTGCCCAAAGTACAGAGCATCCCTTTGCACTGATGAAGTTCTGTAGTGTTCTTTAGTATCAGACGTTGTTTGGTATCTGGATGACAGCATATATCTTTGAGCAGATCATCTCCTTGCCCTTGTTCTCTTTCTGTAGGTCACTAGGGAGTCTCCAAGAGAAGACAGAAAGCAGCAAACTCCCTGAAGACAAGGGAGAAGAAAAACTGCTCTCTGATAGTATCAGGACATCAAATCCAGAAGTTCTGATAGTCTTGCCATGTTCTTGTTCCAGATAGATTGTTAGCATGTGGTTAACAAATGTTACAAGACCTGAACACCACAGAAGAAACATTGCAACGCTTCCAGGATTTTGTAATGGTGGTTTTGTAACTTCGACTCTTGGTTTCTACAATAGATTTCAGGGCTCTCAACATAATGCTACTGCCTTAAATAACACTTCACTAAATGAAGCAGGGGTAGTGAGAATTTTCTTCTTTTGAGAAAGCAAGTCTTTCTGTTTGTTTTTTCATAATTCAGGGTAGTTTATTTAATCCGCTAATTGAGACATTGTAGACTGCATTTTTGTTCTGATCAAGCATAGCAGTAAGGATATTAGACCACTTCAAAGTGGTTTTTTATTTTGTTTTTTTTTCTCAGGGTACTAGTTCTGGATTTGTTCTGTGTTGTGAATGGAGTGTTAGTATGCAACCATCTTTTTTTGCCTGAATCATTTCTTTAAGAGTGATTGGTGACACAACCTTAGCAAAAAAATAACGATGATAATGGTAAAATGGAACAGACTAGGACTGGTTTCTTTTCTTTGTCTTTTTAAATGAGCAAAGTAAAAACCTAGTGTGTATCACTAGAAGGCTCAATGTTTATTTTAAATCTGCAGAACACAGTGTGAAAGTAGTGTTAAATGTTCTCAAAAATGGTTGGTTTGTTTACAGCTAACACAGTAATACAGCAGGCTATAGTCCTGTTTTAGATGACAACATTATATTTGAAAGATGGCTGAAGTAAGACTTGTAAAGTAATTTTCCTTGGGTCTCAGTAACGTGTAGGTCACCTTGAGGATAGAAATCAGAGGTATTTTTAATGTCTTGCTGTTCGTGGGATCTGGGCATAAACAATGTAAGCCTAGATTTAAAGGGATGCAAGCGTCTAGGATCTACCTGTCCTACTTTAAGCTGTGAAGTCCAAAATAGAGCTTCTGAAGACATTTACAATCACTGGTCTACTAGGAAGTTTTGATACACTTAGCTATATAAGGGTCTGCAGCTAGGTTGCCAAAGGCTTCATTCTGTTGAGGAGCTCAAACTGCCTCCTGTGTAGGCCCTGTGAGGCTCTACAAAAGAAATATTCTTTCCACCTGGCACCCACAGAGATGCTGCAGTCTCCTCAGTAGCCTCAGAGTATGCCAAATGACTCTGACTCAGTAGGAGGTTAAAGGGGGGACCTTCTTTACTTTCTTATCAGTAACTATAGCATTCACCTAGGATGTGGAAAGCCTGTTTTTCTTTCATGCTCAGGTGATTCATGGCCATATTTTCCAGATGAGCATCCTGACCGCTGGTCTATGGAGTCATGCTTGGTGCTTCTACTTCCGAAGTCTTTAAGACACTTGGCGACCTAATTCCAGGGCAAGGGCAGGATTCAAGACATACTCAGCATGATTTTCTGTGTGAGCTCAGGTGGTTCACTGCTTGGTGTGCTGGCTGTTTATGAATCCTTTTCTTGAGTATCTGTGTTTCTGGGTACAGGTCGTGAGCTTGGGAACTCAGACCTATTCTCACTGCATGTGTGCCCAGTCCAGATTTTGGAAGTGTTAAGTGTCTGGATAGCCGCTGCATCGCATCTTCCTGGGAGCTCAGGGGGATGAAAAGGAGCTGTTGTTTCTTCCTATCTTTCTATCCTTCAGGCACCCAGTATGTTAGGTGATCCTGGAGCACCGGAGGCTTGTTACCTATTACTTTCTTTCAGAGCTGAGTTTAATCTCACTGACAGCACCTACACCAGTTGTTGAGTTGTCCTTCAGAGCACCTTCTTTCTTCCTGAGCTGACCTTATTTTTAAGCAAGGGCTTCTAAGGAAAGGAGCTAGGAAGTTGGTCTGGGTAGTCTTTCACGCTAAGGTAACTTTTTCACTGAGATAACTTGACAATAGCAGAGAGTTTGACTACTAAATGGGGATTTTAACCTGTGGTACAACAAGCATCCTTAACTTTACGCAAGTAAGTAGAGCCTGTGGAAATGTAGGCGGCTATTCATGTGAATAGTTATACATGATTAAATATTTATGAAATAAGGTTTTCAATTTATGACTGTCTACTGTTTCTAAGTATTTCATAAAACTTGATGTTTCTGTCATAGCCCTATGTTATAGTAAAATGAACTAAATGCACTTATGATTTTAACTTCATTATAAATTTTGATCTGAAGCTGCATAGGAGAGTTCTAAATAGCTTGTAAAAACTTCAGCTTAAATTTAATGTATTACTTAAAGGGTAATGACTTTTTAAATGGTTATTGATTTTAAAAAACAAAAAATAAAAAAAATCAATAAACAAAATCCAGAAAAGCAACACTGAAAAAACCCACCTGTGTCCTGTGCGACTTTCTGGGAAATGTTCTGAAACTGGAATACAAATATCTGTCAACCAGAAAATGTCAGAAATATAGGTTTCATACCTCATCACTGCTGTTAGTAGTTTAGGTTGTCTCTTAAAACCCTGCCAGCAGATTTCTGATGAAGGTCCTCTTAAAAAAAAAACCCAAAAAAACAAACAAACAAAAAAAGAAACAAACAAAAACCACAAAGAAAAACCCCCAAAAGCACCAACAAAAACCCCTAAACAAAACCAAAAAAACCCCAATAGTTTATGAGGCTCAGACTGAGTTTTTAAAAAAAGTGAGAATGGTAATTAATCTATATAGTTGCTTTGAAGAAAGCTTCAAAATTAATTCTCACTCTAATGGGGGGAAAAAGTATTTTCCCAAATCAATTCCTCCTAATCTCTAAATTTCAGTCCATGTATTTTTTCCGCAGAATTACCAAAAGCTGTTGACCTGAGGGATTTGTTTTCCGTTCTGAAGTCTTGAAATTTTCCTCCTGGCTAATTACAGCCTATTACTCTAGACTTTGGTCCTTTAGCAGTAACATTTTCCATCTTAAGATGGGTTGTCCCATTCCAGTGAAGAGCATGTTGTCTGAGCGCTGAATGGAATTACTACCAGTGGAAACTATGCTGCAAGAGGCTTGATAAAGCAGCTGCTGTGCAAACCTCAGCTGTTTTTTCCATCCTCCCGAGCACTGGTAATTAGCATAGGGAAGCTGACTAATGTGCTGACGTCACCTCTTTCCAGTCGCAGCTTACATTTTGTTCCTGACTGCCTCAAAGCATGCAGGACTTTGTTCAGGAATTCGCTGTCACATACAGGATGCTCTGAAACCTTTCTTTTTTTTTTTTTTTTGGAGGGGCTGGACTTGTTTCCCTTATAAACGCTGCCTGCAGGACCAACGGCTTCCTTTAAAAGTCATTGGTTTCTGCGGAACAACAAGTATCTCTTTGGCGAAGCACAGAATGCATTTTAGAAATTTTAACTACAGTTTTAGTTCTCTGATTGCCTGTGTGGCAGATAGCGATGTCTTCAATCAAGCAGAAACAAGGGTATGCTTTATCTGTTGTGTTTTATTGCTGTGTACTACTGGAATACTGAAGTATGTTGGTGCTGTTTCAAATCGTTTAAAATTCAGGTGCCCTGATAGCTTTTTGACTTGTAAGAAAATGTCAATTTGATGTAAGAGTCTTGGGTCTTACCAGTGTGCAACAGTATGCTCTGATATGAATGACTGACTCTGGAAATTATTAGATCTTAAGCTATGTGTTTTTGAAAATGATCAGAAGTTTGTCTCCAGACTTCCTTGACAGTCTGTATAGTGTATTCTTCACTTGCATATATGTTTTCGGCAAATGTTTAGGTTATAATTTTGGTAGTAAGAGTCGCATAATTTATAGTACACTTTACACTTTCGGAGGGATTTTTTGGCTGGCACTGTAGTTAAGAGCATAATGTTAAAACTGTAAGAAGTCCTCTCAGATTTATATTTAACTGATTAGAATTAATATAATGTAAGTAATCCAGTCCTGATACAGTGAATTGTTGGCTGCTAAGATACCTTAAGGACAAAAATAACTTTTTGGTTAGTGTCGTATTGCTAGCATGACATTTATGACCTCTGTAATTGCACACATTTTAAAAAAATCTATATTTTGCACAAGGCTTGCAGATACTCTCTGAGTTTAAATGTTGAATGTGACCTTTGAAATGCAATTTAGCATGGATTTGGCTTATTTTTCATGGTTGTATCCAGCTCTCTCTGGAGTACAGGAGGCTAACAAATACGGGCTTTGTGTGTGTAGGGTCCTGGTCTTGTTTCAGAGCTCACTTTGAAGAAGCTTAAGCATGGCCCAGCAAGAAGCGGGACAGCTCTGTTTTTGAAATGTTTTTGAATTACAGTGGTTATGTACACAGCTGTAGCAAGTTTGTGAAGAGAGCTTTTCAGGAAGGGAAATGAAACTTTTAAGTGATTGCTGCCTTCTTATGTAATCTTTGTTGCTTTTTTCTACTAATTCAAAATGTAACAGTAAAAAAAAAAAGAGAGAAAATGTGATTTTACATACTTGTTTGTTTTGGCTCTGTATTGAACTTCAAATAAGCTTTTATGAAGAGAAAATATCTGAAATCTGAATGCTTCATCTATAGCCATGACTGAAATAAGGCTTGTGACTGGTAACTGTGTTCTCAATGTGAGCCCGAAACACTTTGTAAGAGCATGGCAACTTCAGAACCTCCTGCTTCTTTCTTCTCCTTTGATCTGGCATCCTGAAGTAATCAGGTTATCATATAAATGATAAGAAAAATATCCAAGTCAGGTTTGCATAGATGGCCTAGGAGCACAACCCGAAATGGAAATAGCCAGCTGTTGGTAAAGGTGCTTCAGTCTCTTCAGGCAGATAAGACAGCAAAGTAACTCAGCTGCAGGTGTATGAAGGTATGAGGTTTTGGTCCAGTTCCTACTCTTACCACGCAGTCAAAACAGAAAGTGTGTCAAAGGCCCTTCAGGAGCTGTATGGTTAGTACTTCAGATTTTTTTAGGAAAGATTCGGTTCTAGAAATAGAAGAGACTATTAAACTAGAGTTCAGTAATATGTTCATTTTGCTAAATGAAAGTGGCAGCTATTAAAACAGGAGAGATGTTCATGAACTTTATTATGCGTGCTGAGTCACTGAAGAAAATTACATTTAGCTTGCAAATATGCTTTTTACATTTTTCTGTATTAAAACTGTTGTGTTGGTTTCCTTGAAAACTGTACACTTGGAGAAAGGCATGCTTGGCAGACTTTTTTCAAGGCCTTTGGATATTAATTTTATGAGACAAGCATTTCTTTTCAATATCTGACCAATGCTCCTATTTTTATTATGTCGCTAAATCAGAGTATCATGTCCAACACTTATTAATGATAATAATAAACTTTCTAATACGGAAGAAAAAAGCTGTTATAGAGAAAACAAGTGATAGGTTAGAAAAAATTTGTTATAAAAAGAGAAGAAGAAAAATAAATCTAAGCTGTTATAAATACATCAATGTTCAAGAGTGGTGGTATGCCTCTACTTAGTAACTGCAATTTCTTTATTCCTTTAAAGAAAAAGTAGTGTGTTCTATATTCACTTTCTTCTCTGGTACTTTCTTTTCAGGCCAAATTTGAATCGCTCTTTAGAACATACGACAGAGATATCACCTTTCAGTATTTTAAGAGCTTCAAAAGAGTACGAATAAATTTCAGTAACCCTTTATCTGCAGCAGATGCTAGAATCCAGTTGCACAAGACAGAGTTCCTTGGAAAGGAAATAAAACTGTATTTTGCTCAGGTAAGTCTCTTTGTGATTATCCTTACAAGGTACTAAAGCATTACGTATTCATGATAAGCTTCCACAGGTCTTCAATCCTGCTAATGAACGCTGTTAACTTTTTCATTTTGATTAGAAAATCACATGTTGTTCCAAAGCTACAAGTATTTGGAGGCTGTTGCATATTTTGCATTTATGTCTCCCTCTGTCTTGTTTTGATAACCTTGGGGAAAGAGAGTAGAAGATAGTAATCACCACAGTCAAAGATAGAGTTTAACGGGGAGGGGGAAGCCAAGTGTGCTATGCCAACAGTACACAGGCACACGCGTATGTGCTCAAGTAGTATCTGAGGGAATCCGAAGTGCAGAGCTGCATGTTCAGGACTCTACCTGTTGATCTTGCCCTCACTGCTGCAAATTGTTTGTTTAGCACATGTTTGTAGTTGGAGACTGCCATCAGTGCGGCTCTATAGCTGGCTAGCCTCTGCTGCTAAAGATGTGAAACTCTCATGTTCTGATAATCTGGGTGCTTTGTGGTAGCTACTGTGTATTTTCCTCCATAAATTTAATGGGAAAAATTAATCTATGTGTGTCTGTTTCAGATGTCCCTAGGGACAGTCCTGAAGGAGCCAGTTTATTTATATACCTTCTAGAATTCTCACCACTCTCACTTGTGGTAATGAGTTTCAACACCATTTGTCATTAGGTCTTAAAGCCCATATCCAGCTTCCTCCTACTTCAGTATTTTAAGGGCAGCTATTTTCTGGTGAAATTTTTGTAAAACTCCATAATGAGAAGATGCAGATATGCATACTTCATTGCATGTTTCATCAGAGTTAATGAATGTGGTGGCTTGTCTGTATTTTGTATACTGGGTCTTTCATATAGCTCTCTTCAATAATCTAGTTACATGCTGCCACCTTGAGTGCCTGTTACAGCATAACATCTATCCAAACCTTAGAATTCCTCATGAATGATGGATTTGTGGGTAATAGTGAAACAGCTTTGGCTTTTATGCTTTTTTCAGACTTTGCACATCGGAAGCTCACATTTGGCACCACCAAATCCAGACAAACAGTTTTTGATTTCACCTCCAGCCTCTCCACCTGTTGATTGGAAGCAAGTAGAAGATGCTACTCCAGTCATTAACTATGACCTTTTATATGCTATCTCCAAGTTAGGACCAGGTAAGAAGGAATAGAAACGCTAGAATTTTTGTTGAGTAAAACACCTTTTAAACTTTCTGAATTTCTAGAACTTTTCAAATTACCATCTACCAATTAAACTTGTAATATCAGAAAAAGTATTAATAAATGGTAGTTTCTTACACACATAATAATTCCACATGATCACTTGGAGGGCCCAGGCCTCCACAATGTGATTTTTTTTTTTTTTTGTGATTTGTAGAGAGCATGAATGTTGCTTCAATAATATATTAGCTTGTTCACCAGAACTTTCAAGAAGCAGTTTCCTGAAAATGAAGAGGCAGTTGTGTAGTTACATGCCTCTTGAAGGGACAGGAAAGTCCCGTTTCAGACAATGATCCAGTTGACAGCTGTGTAGCTCTGTGCTAGAATTACTTCTGCATCTGAGTGAGTAGTATGTGTAGGAGGGAAACTATCAGTTATCAACCTAATTTTCTTTTGGAGTTAAGAGGGAGAAGTTTCTGCCACTCCTTGCTCCTCGTAATTTTCATCTGCTGCAATTTATTCATTAATTGGAAACTTTGAGATAGTTTCACCCTGGAAAGGAAAAAAGTTTGTATCAGGTTCCTCTTTTTTTCCCCACTATCCAAACTAAAGGAGATATTAAGAATGTACACTTACCCCTTATTTCTAGTGCTTTCCCATAAGTTGCTTGTCATTTCAGCTAACTGCGCTATGTAGACTGTTTATAGGTTTATTCATTAAAAATAGATAGAACCACAGATAGCATGTAGAACTGTTTCTCCTATTTGTGCTTTAAAACAAATACTACTTTCAGAAATAGATGTAGAGTTACACTAAACTGAACTCTTATTTTAAATGTGGTTCTGCTTTTCAGTGATCAATGGTCACATCCTTTGATGCCATTTTATATGTCAGTTAAGACAATCTTCTTAATAAGAATTGGTGCAAATTATATTTCACAAAATCTACAACTCTGATTTAACTTGTTTGCAACTGTACTATTAAGTCTAGGGGAGAGAAAAAATGGCCACATCTAGTAGCAGTATCAAAGAGCATAGAAACTGTAGTCTGAATCATTTTATTGTAGTATTTTTATGTACTTGTTTACCTACCAGCTTAGGGAACGCATCTTATTTTGTCAGTAGTAAGGGGTGGAGAATAGGGTAGGGCAGAACTTTTAGCTCCTCATGCAACAGCCTTCTCTGTAGTAGTGTATGGTTGACTGCATGCTGGTGATATCCAAAGATTCTAGCAAAAATAACGTGCATCTCACAAAACACTAGGGAATTCTTCTTACCTGTGAAAATTCATCCCTTAGCAGTTTGTGGAGGGACAAAAAATTATGCTTATGCTAGCATAAAAATTGGGGTAGATTATTGCCAGTTTTTAATAAATACCATGTTTTAAATGCTATGTGAATTCTAATGGCAAGAATAATTTGTAGGAAAGGTATTAAAGTTAGTGGAGCTATTAAATGCTGCCACAAATAATTTGTTTATCCAGAAATATGCAACCTAAGCAGATAGAGCCTGCATGTAGGTCTTTAAAACCGTCCACCAAGAATACTGCTGACATACTACATGCTTTTATCAAAGATTTTATTTTCCTGAAATCAGTTTTTGAAACAGAAGTCCCATAAGACTGTGCTTGTCAGAATAGAAGTTGGTTTTGATGAAACATGTGGAATGAATAAATAAATAACATTACAGCTTACTGATTTGGTACAGCTTATGAAAGGTCAGACCTTGCTCCGTGGCTGCTGCTTTCTTTACTACAAGCTTTCCTTTTAAGTTTTAGCAATACCAGAAAGAAACCTGTAGGTCTTAAGATAAATACTTAAGGGCTTATTAAGCAGTAAAAGTTGGTCTTTTTTCTCCAAAGGTTCTGTTATTGAGATGCCCTGCCGTAAGCTTACTGGCAGATGTGTGATCCCTTTTCCCGTGAGATTTTTCATATATATTGTGAATGTTGAGCCCTATAAAGCTCTGCCTCTTTCTTGACTGTGATGTTAATTGGAACATGGAGTTAATGACTTGGTACCAAGGAGCAAGCAGGGGTTACTCTAGCACAGTGGCTTATGTGTTTCTGAAGAACTGGAGGCAAGAGCCTTTTCCTCCATGGGACTGCTCTTTGTGCCAGTTCCCCTTCCTAAAGTTCTTGGGGAAACAGAGCAGAGACCGCTTCAGAGCCTTGGCACTCTCGTGTGTGCTGCTTGCCACCAGTGTTAGCTCTCTTGAACAGCTAATGGGCAGATCACTGTAATGATCTTAATGGAGACTGTTTTCTCTACTGAGTGGTAATGGGTATAAGGTAACAAGAAAACAACATTAAAGGGAGCTGATCAGGGAAGCGGTGAAAAGGAGGAGTTTGCTTTCTCCCTGATCTAATGCAAAATTAAAATTATTTAACACCTGGTTAGGTTTAAAAGCGATTCTTTATATTATGGAAAAAACAGATTTCAGATCATTGGCCAGTAAAACTTGCATCATAGCACTTCTACACACTGGTTATATTATATCTGAGTGTTTCACATTATATATGCATGAAGCTTGCTCTCTAGCTCTGCTGTACTACAGAATGCCAGAACGCTGTTAAGAGCAAGCACCTCTGTGTGAGGTGGGAAGAACTGCATCCAGCTTTCATAACACTGAAAGCTTTTGGGGGGAAGAAAGATCCTATGGTTTTGCTGTCATTCAGGAAAACAAAGTCTACCTGAATGTGGTACAGTGGGTAGATAATCTTGTACGCTTTAAAGTGACAAAAATCCACCAACAAGACTTATGACTGCTCATGTAGAATGCTTTCCTGAATGCCTGCGGTAGTTTACCTAACTTGCTTTTAAGAGAGCAGCTGAGCTATGTTGTTCTGAAAACAGAACCTAAATACTTCTGGATGGTAGATGTGACTGTTGGCAGTGTGCCTGCCTGCACCATCTAAGGCATTGTGGCATCAGGCTTTTGTCACATTTTTATGAATTCCTTTCTTTTTAGTAATTTTTGACATACTTTTCTACAGAATGGATCCTTTTTAACCAGTTTTGCTAATACTTTAACTTTCAGGAGAAAAGTATGAGCTACATGCTGCAACTGACACCACTCCTAGTGTTGTCGTCCACGTATGTGAGAGTGACCAGGAAAACGATGTGGAAGAAGAAATGAAGAAACCCAAACCAAAAATTATTCAGACAAGAAGGCCGGATTATACTCCTACCCATTTAAGTTGAACTGCTGTTGTTTTTCTAAGGGTTACAAGTAGGCATATGCAAGGGAAACATTTAATGTGGAAACAGCAGGTCACAGGTCTGGTGGCAACAGCAGCAGTTACAGTAGGAGAAATTCCAATATAAGTTTGCTCAGAAAAAATATAGGAAGTTTCATCCTTATTTTTTGATGCTGCGGGTTATGGATGTCACGAGTGTATTCCCATATCACTGGGAACAAAAGATGGGCAGAAGACGACATTTTGAGACATAACAGAACAAACTAGGTTAATTTTTTTGGGGGTACTGTAGGCTGTTCCATTATAAAGCAACTGGGGGAAGCTTTCTTTGTTCTGACTCACATAAATCCTCAAACTAATAGGCTATTCATTGTGTGGAGTACATAGCGATAACAGAGCTGGGTTTAAAGATTAAAGTATGGGAATTCTAAACTTTTTTCTTATAATAGATTTCGTGCATGTGTATTCTTGGTCTTCTAAAGTAACTTGCATTATTTTCTATAGTTTCTCATATGTTTCTGGAAATCTGGGAAATTGTTTAAAGTATTTATTATCTCAGCATCCTGGACTTACTACTAGATGTGTATATACATATATATTTATATTTGTTTTTATTAGCACTCATTTTCCAGCAGGCATACAATTTTTTCAGCACCTTATTTTGGTGCTATGTAACTTGTGCTTTTAAAACTTTAACCTTTTAAATGCCTATATAGGATTTTATCTGGTAAAGTAATGGAAAAATGTGCAATAGGAAAGTTGTTTAAACAAGTTGATTTTAAATTATTTAAGTTTTTAAATAATTTATATCTTCAATAACATGTGTTCGGTAGCTTCTGACTTTCTCATTTGGAAAAAAGTACTCTTAAATGTATAAATAAAGCTAATGTTGCATATTCACAGCAATGTAATTTTTCAGTGAAAAAAGATGGTAATGGAGAGACATGAACTCCACTCAGTATGTGAATCTGCATTGTTATGAGCTAAAGGTTTAACAGTGATTGAAAAATTGCACACAGTGTGTAGAACAGCGAAGAGAGATGGAGTGCCTTTTCCTCGTTCATTCCTGATGTGAACTGTTCTACAAGCTGCACACTTGTATCTTTTTCTACTGGCTTTGTATGTCCATAAATATAAACTTTCTTAGCTTTGCATCCAAAGTAAGCTGGTATTAGAGATGCTTAATGCCAAGTAATGATGCATACTTCAGTAATGGGTATATATGGGAGAAGCTTTAGGGGTTTTCCTATGTTAGTGTTTAAAGGCAGTAGCTCATGACATACAAGTTTAGAGGAAAAAAGATGGCAGAAGTGTATTTTATTACTTGTTTTTTTTAAAATGGAGATCCTCACTTTGAAATAGGCTTCAGTATTTTTTTTAAGAGATTGTAACTCATATCTGTGGGAAAATATCACAGTTTTAGAAAGGGGATGTTTGAATCTTCTCAACGTGTTTTTAGAAATCAAAGCACGGTTCTCCATGGGTTTACTTTTGCCACAGTTGGTTTGAGAATGAGTTTTGTAGCTGGAGTTAGTATAAAGAAATCCATTCGGTGCCATTTGAAGCAAACATTGACTTAAATACCCAGGTTCACACCTTGTTTTTTAAATATATAATATATATATTTTAAAAAGTAAGATGTCTAATGAAGCCATTCCAAGCTGTGGTGCAGTGTAAACGTGGTGTTATAGAAGGCCTGTCATTATCCTAGGCAAAATAGAAATTGATATCCTGTGACTACAGAGAACAGGAATATATTGAACTTGAGTAATACTTGCAGTTACGATCTTGTTTCGATTGGTATGCCCTGTAAACCGAAACAAACACTGGTACTTGGTGTCTGTCTTGGACCTAACTCAAGTGGCACTCTCCATGTTAGCGGTGTTAAGAGCTAATGCCATGTATTGCTGGAGCCGTGTTTTTATGGACATGGGGGTGCATAAGGTTATTTTGTGTTACTAAGGTATAACAATCAGCTGGATACATGTACTGCTTATTAACATGCAAAATAAATAAAATGGAGAGAAACTTTGTAGGTTTGCCACAACTGCCTTTAAGCCTTTCCAAGATTTTTTCCATGTTTCTCAAATTACTGCTGGACTTCACTTCATTCAATTTAAAATTGTTGGAATAATTCCTGTGCTGTCCTTCTTCAATCTTTCCATGATTACCAATTTAAGCAGCAGCTTTGCATTAGAAACCCAGGTAGTTGCTGTTGTGTTTCCTAGCAATCCTAAGAAAGCAGCGCTACCTTTCAATTAAAAAGAACAGAATGTTAAATACTAATGTGGTTTTTGTCATTTTAGTACACTGACATCTGCCTAATAAGGTGGGCACTGGAAACCATGGAAGTCTTGGGATGGTTACAGTGTGTTTTCCCCCTCTGATGGTAACTCTAAACAAAGGTTGTGAGGCAGTGACTTGCCTGTCTTCCTGGTTGTATATCCTGGCTTGTGCCACCTTCTGTTATCATCACTGCAGTGTGCTGCTTGCTTTTTCTGTTTGTTTTGTTTTGGTTTTTTTTTAATGTTCAAACGAATGCTTAGTTGGTATTTTATACAGTTGTATAGTATGGGGCATATTTAAATTAAAATATTTTGTTGTCTTCTTGTAAATGTCATGGTATTTATGCATGGAACTAGTTGAAGATTTTGCGCCAAAGTCTGAACTTTAAGATTCCAAATACTTCTGATTTGAAAAAGGTAAGAATATTGTCCTAGGTCGGTCACATCCTTACCAAACAAATTAATTTATTCAGAGAAAAGCTTTCCAGCCTTCTGCTTAAGAGACTTGCATGGTCTCAATCAAAGTATGAGAATCTACTAATGAGTAAAATACAGTCCAGAATATTCCAATTAAAAACTGATACTTCTGTGCCTGAAGTTGATGTGCTTCCTAATAAAGGTGTCAACATTTTACTATTCTATAATAATCCCTGTGCATTCATAATATCCTTACCAGTTTTCTTCTACAACATGAATAATTCTATTTTAAAGCCTTTGGAATATGAAAATATATCAGCATGTGAATGACTTCCCTTAGTAACTGTAAGCCTTTGTGTTGCGAAACATGTTAAGCAAAAATGCATTGAAGGCTTCACTCTCGATATAGACAGAAATCCTGTCGTGGCAGAGAGCAGTTATTCATATTAGTGCTCATCATTCTTCTCTACTTACGACTGGGAAGTATTGATGTTTGTAAGAAGGTGTTCCATACATAGAAATGGTTTGAAGTAGCAAAGGGGTGCTGCGTGCAGGCCCATGCAGGGGAATTCCTGCATAGAGTAACAGAAATAGCGTGGTCCTTGAGTGATCTAACAAAAGATAGGTGAAATAGCAATTCCAACTGAGCCATCCTGCTTTACGTAGACGACCTCATGTCTTTTTTCTTTTTTTTTTTTTGCAAGTATAGCTTATGTTTTATTATTTGTCATTTTGCAAGACTTGTTGCCAGCTTAGAGATACACATTCCCATCACCGGGTTATGCCTTTGTGCATGCATTACTATGTTAAGGACCTTACTTGATACCAAGGTGAACTCAGCAACTAAAGTTTGTTCTTAATCAGGGTTTTGTTTTTCAGAGCAGCAACAAGTATAGTAACTTTGGTATTTGAAATACTGGACAAGTGTATTAGTTGTTCTTCTCGCGTAGTCCAGACTTGTTAAGGGTGGGGAAGGAATGAACTCCAGCAGCTCGCTCTCATACCATTTTAACAGTTACAGCCCAGATTTTTGCCCTAGGCATAGTCACCAGCCTGTTCAAGTTTTGCTTTGTCACACTAGAAAGAATGTCTTGGGGAAGACAAGTTCTTTAACTTGAAATTGTTATTTGTATCTATAAAGCTTGCTTGCTTGTTCTGGTATGTCCAGAATTCTCTCTCAGTTCCAAACATACAAAATGATAGCAAGGGGTAAACCTTTACTCTAGACATAGACTATAAGTTCAGAAGTTCGCTTACTAGGTCTTGGGTTCAGTTGCTGCACTACCTCTATCATCTTTGCTTCTATCCTGGCTTGCCCAACACACTTTAGAAACATTTTGCAGAAAACTATACCTGCCTAATGCTGTTAATAATTTCGGCTTGGATGTCTAAAAAGAAGAAAACAAAGCAACTGATAACAAAGATAAGACATCCTCCAAGATACTGTACATTACAGTGAATAAAGTGAGACCATAAAGGTGACTTGACTGATGTGTAGATGACAGGATGGATCTGGAAGGACTGGATTTATCTTCTCTGACAAAATTTCCTTTGATAAAGTAGTGACTATCACACTTGAAACTTTGTCAGTTACCTGGTCTGTATTTATGTATCTAAAATTACAGAATGGTAGGGGTTGGAAGGAACATCTAGAGATCATCTAGTCCAACCCCCCTGCCAGAGCAGGGTCACCCAGAGCAGGTTGCACAGGAACGCGTCCAGGCGGGTTTTGAATGTCTCCAGAGATGGAGACTCCACCACCTCTCTGGGCAGCCTGTTCCGGTGCTCTGCCACCCTCAAAGTAAAGAAGTTCCTCCTCATGTTTAGGTGGAACTTCCTGTGTTCAAGTTTGTGCCCATTACCTCTTGTCCTGTTGCTGGGCACCACTGAAAAGAGCCTGGCCCCATCCTCCTGACACCCACCCTTTAAGTATTTATAAGCGTTGATGAGATCCCCCCTCAGTTGTCTTTTTTTCCAGACTGAAGAGACCCAAATCCCGCAGCCTTTCTTCATAAGAGAAGTGCTCCAGTCCCCTAATTATAGCATCTCTGTCATCTTGCTTGCTTTTTTTTTCCCTTTTTTTTTTTTTTTAGTAACTGGGAATTGTTTTTTACTGTGGTACATTCCACCTGAGGTATGAAAAGAAATAAAATGATGGGAGTTTAAGTATGAAAGGTTGAACAGGTGGAGGAAGAGACAGAGGCTCCAGGGGGCACATTGTCACTTCTGGCAATCATGTCACCCATTCTGTTCTGGATTTTCTGTCTCCCAAAGACAGGTCAAAAAGTTCCAGTTCTTCCTGATGTTGCTTCCTGTTCCCACTCCTGCCCTTCTTCCACAAAGTATTATTCCATGTTTCCAAAGGATTTGAGAATCTCCGAGGTTTACAAGCATTTCCTAGGTCTTCTTTCTGAAATCACTTTTTCTCTTACCCAAGGATAGGCATAGCTCGGTGTCTGTGGCTTCAGAACTTTGTTACAGGCTTTACAAAGGTTTTGCAAGGGTCTTGTATGCCGGTAGCACAGCACGAGGCATGGGAAATTTTTCAGTAGTCTTCAGTCTGGTGCTGATCGTGCTGCTAGATTTTGAGTCTGTCAATAATTATTTTTGTATTTGGAGTGATTATGTATTTATAGCTTGCACTTGTTAGCTCAATCCTTTTCAAAGAGTGGGAATTTGCTGGGGTGGGATTTTGGGGTTTGTATCTTTGTCCTGTCTTCAAATCTTTCTTCCATTTTACCTTTTATTTGGGTCTTTTTTCCTACATATTGGACTTCGTTGTGTACCATGTACCAAGCAGGTCCTTTTAACTCCTTAGCTTTTACTTTTTACTTTATTTGTGTAGACTTGCCTACGCTTTGATCGTGTGCATGTTTTCTTGCTGCTGAAGTTGTGCCAGGAACTCATTTTATTTGCGGTTTTATTACTACCACATCCTGCCTCAATGAAACCTCTAAGTGCAGCTAAGAATTTTTCCGACATTCACCTAATGCCCAAGGTGTCATGTACTTCATTAATCCTAATGAAATTATATCTGATTTTCTGTTTGCTCTGTGTTGCGTGTTTCCTACTGTCATGCATACATGCTTATCTTCTATTTTGCTGGTGCAGACAGGTGTACTGTGTTCTGATGCCATGCATTTGTAACTGGCTATGCCATAATTAATTCCCTATCTCATCGGGTGTGTTGTGATACCGTCAACACCTCTGTAGGTCTGGGAACAAGTCAGACTCACGAGTGTGATGCTGGCAGCCATCTACCACTGTCCAAACCTCTGGAAGCTTTGATGGTGCCTGTCCTACTCTTCCTGAGTCCAGTGAGGAGAAGCTCATTCAGGGATAAACAAATGTGCAAAGAGCCCTGGAGTATTGACAGGAGTTTGGCTCGTGTATCTCTTTTTCTTTGTTTGGGTTTTTTTTTAATGTGTATCACCTATTAATTACTTCTCAACTTACGCTTGTCATTCAGGATAGACTTGTTATATCAGAGTACTTGATACTGAGGATTTCAGTGGGTAGCCAGTGTTTTGCGCACAACTCCATTGTTTCCAAATCCATTTTGTTCAGTTTCGCATCAGGAGCCTCACTCCTCCGAGTTAAAGGTTTTACAAAATAGGGCTAATTGAGGTACTGCAGAAATCTAGATGAAGAGGTAGAAAATATATCTGTCTTTGAGTCTTTTGTGCCACTGAGTGTTATTTCTCTTGACGGTTTGGAGTTAGTCTGATATCAAGCCTATAAAAGTGCTAAAGAGGAAAAGCTAAAGAGGTCCTTTAAGTGTCATTCAGGTAGACGTTATTTGATTCAAATTTCCTTTGTGGGAATGGGGTGAGCTTTTTGGGGTGCCTAGGGGTGCTGCTAGGACTAGGCATGTTCTGGACCTCCCCTTTGAGCTCTCTGCCTCTGTGCATTTCAGTGTTTGGAAGTTTATATTGTGGTCTCTGCCCAAATCCTATTGATACTTTCCCATCTCCCTTACGTCATGCACTTATGTCCCCTGATTCTTATATCTTCAACCTTTTCTGTAATAGTTCTTTAAAAGCTTTAAAATACATCTTTCAAAACCTGACAGGCTTTTAAATGGATTTTTGGTGAAGTCATCTTAGTGTTGTTTCCTTACAGGGTCTCTCTCTTGTCCAGACAATTAAATAAAATAGTCTGACTTTCTCATAAAGTGTATCTGTAGTATTCAAATCTAAATGGAAGATGACCAGCTCATAGCAAGTGGCCATTTCTTGTTAGAGTGTTACAAGTCTTTGGGTAACTTTCAAAGGAACTTAGCTTTTAAGCTTTACAGACTTTTATGCTTTTATTTTGTGATTCAGTGTACAAATGAATTTATAGATGGTTCTCAGTGAGCTGCTAATTCATATCAGGCTGTTTTAGGAGGTCCAAAGAAGCTCTATAAACTAGAGATCTTGAATTAGGTTGTAGTTTGCAAGCCAGCTTTTGTTTGAGAAAGCTATCAGAATTTGGACTTTAAAAAAAAAAAGTCAAAACTTACTACTTAGTATACTAGAACTTGGTTTAAAAGAGTCAATAGGAATGCTTTGGAAAATAAGGAAGTGATCTTGTATATTCTCTAAAAAGAGATCCTGAATCTTTTTTGTTGTTGTTTAATTTCTAAAATGCAGTGTCCTGGGTTGCTTTTTCCCCCCCTCTTCCCTCGTTCTTCTCCTTTCCATTAATCAATCTGGGTGCTGTATGATTTGAATAATTACTTACATCCTAACTTGAATGCAGTTCTCCACAGAATTGTGCATCTACTTTTTTTTCTTTGGGGTGGGAGGTAAGGGAGGCTTGGGTGATTAGAGCCCTAAAGCATAACTAAATTGTTATTTAATTTCAGTGAATTTAAAAAGGTACAAGGAGGTGCCCATAGGTGGAGCTAAATATCAAGCAATGTCATTGCCTACTACTCAATAAAACTGAAAACGCAAAACTCAACCTCCAGCTAAGGCTCCCATCGCAATAGCAGATATTGAAAAGAAATAATTTCACTATTAGGTTACGAAAGTACGGCATTCTTTGTCTCTGATCCCTTTGAATATAGTTGATTTGAAACTTACCTGTGGTGTATACGAAATCTTGTCACGAAATACTTTTTAAAGGTAATCATGAGCCATTTTAGCAGTAAATTGCGGTGTGGCACGCTGTGCTCTGCTTAATTTCATTCATATCACTCATAAGAAAAAGTTCACATATGCAAAGTGTTTCAATCAGCCTGCTAACAAATCTTTGTTTTCAGGGCAGGTGGGCTACTGGAAGATAGCTAGCCATTCCATTTCACATCTCAACTTGTTAGAGGGCCACAAGGATGCAGTACAGGTTTTAAATGGAACGTGCGCCTAATATTTCACGGCAAGGTTGCTTCCAATACTTGAGTAACGTTGTGCATCTCTGGGTATCCCTATGTGCGA
Source organism: Stercorarius parasiticus (assembly GCA_013396915.1). Lineage (NCBI taxonomy): Eukaryota > Metazoa > Chordata > Aves > Charadriiformes > Stercorariidae > Stercorarius > Stercorarius parasiticus. The sequence goes on along the minus strand of VWZL01000315.1, from coordinate 76,949 downwards.
GTAACATGGGGTTAATCTGAATGATAAAGCATTTTGTACGTGGGCTGTTTATGCTGGGGTGTAGCGGTTCAGCGGAGAGAAGTGGGGAGTTTTTTTGTCACTGAAAGTCGTTACTGCAAGACTCACATAACAGCAAAAGCAAGTTATAAAAGGCTGGCACGCATTGCAGGCTTGCGGTGATGGTTAATGCTTGTAACTTTGCAGATGTCTTTCGTAGAATCATAGAATCATTTAGGTTGGAAAAGACCCTTGGGATCATCGAGTCCAACCATCAACCCCACTCTACGAAGTTCTCCCCTACACCATATCCCCCAACACCACATCTAAATGACTCTTAAAACACATTCAGGGATGGTGACTCCACCACCTCCCTGGGCAGCCTATTCCAGTGTCTGACCACTCTTTCTGTGAAGAATTTTTTCCTAATGTCCAGTCTAAACCTACCCTGTTGCAGCTTGAAGCCATTCCCTCGTGTTCTATGGCTAATTACCTGTGAGAAGAGACCAGCACCAACCTCTCTAAAATGTCCTTTCAAGTAGTTGTAGAGAGCGATGAGGTCTCCCCTCAGCCTCTTTTTCCTCAAACTAAACAGTCCCAGCTCCTTCAATCGCTCCTCATAAGATTTATTCTGCAGGCCCTTCACCAGCTTTATAGCATACCTTTTCAAGCTAGTGTTACCCTAACTGGTATGTAAGCACACCAGCTCAAAGGAAGTGTAACCAGCAGTGAAGCTACCTGTTAAAAGTGGGGTATGGCTTTTATGCCAGAGGATGGGAACTATCTGGGGTGTAGTTCTGCTTGTATCGCATTCATCACTTGCTCTACCAGCTGCCCCAGCCTAGCTTTGTGCCACGTAAATGAGTAAAAATTGCTAGTGTTACATAGCCATTAGATGTGTTTAAAGTATTATAAGAAAAATTTTGAACTATTTTGGGCAACTTTTCTTCTAAAACCCGTTTGCTTTAAAGGGGCACGCAAGCGCGCACACTGTGAAGACTTGCTGGTTACAAATGTAAAAGGTGAAGTTCAGGTGCACAGCTCTTTGTGGCCACTATATAAGGTGATGCTAATTCGCAGGGTGTATTTGACTTACATCCAAAAGCATTTCTTAACGTGAGTTACTGTCAGGCTAATACAAGGAGGACCAGCTACATAAAGTGCCTTTAACAGCAGCGGGGAATTTTTTTGGCCTTTTCCAGGATTGGAGCTGAACCGTGTTGGATTGAGCCTTTGTTAAGTAAAGTAATGATCAGTCTATTGATCTTACTTGAGCTGGGGAGATATATGACTTGGCATAAAAAGCAGTTGCATGGCCCTTTGTACCTCTTGTTTTCCATTCTTAACGTTTTGTCCGTTCTGTAAAATGAAGCTTAATCACGCTGGCCTGGCGTGGCTCAAAGCAGCAAGTGCTGAGGCACTTGTTATACTCAGCAGTGACTGAAATGGCTCGCGTGCTGAAGAGCTTCTGTGTATTAGACCAGGGGGGACACACCCCTGATTTGGCTGGTCCCTGCTCAGTGCAGACAAACAAAGCAGGAGTCAGCTGGCGCTTTACTAGAGCAAACGTGTGGAGATTTTGTGCTCGTTTCTTTCTCTAGAAAACATCAGATCTTACAGTGTTTGTTAGTATCTTCTCAGATGTCCCTCTGGTATTTTATGTCCCGTTCAAATGTTTCTAAAAATGCTGTTTCTGATCTCTTGAGAATTGCAGAAACAGGCAGCCAGCGAACAATAAAGGTTGCAAGGAAATTTCTGTTCAGCCAAGTAATTATTTCTCAAATGTATATTTGAGATGCTTTGTGTGTATTCCATACCTCGTTGGGAGGGGAGAGTACACAAAGAGAATACCCATGCTAATGTCGCTTTTGTGAGAGGGAATTGAAGTATCTTCCTTGTTCTGATACCGAAGGTCAAAACTACTGTGTGTCATAACATGCAGTGTTCTGGCTGAAGGCAAATGGGCAAATTTGTGATGAAGGACACCTGGAAGGACTTCTACTTCTTGTAAATGGAAAAAAAAAAAAAAAAAAAAAGCTGCAGGGAAAAGTCTTGCCTGTAATTGCTTTTCCAGTCTGTGTAAGGTGGCTCTGTCTGAAACAAGGTAGCTGCCTGAGCTGTCTTAACATACATTTTTTAGATATACTGGAGTTATTCTAAAGACTGAAAAGGTCAGGCTTCTATTTCTGCAGCCAAGCACAGGATTTCATTCAAAGAGATGGAAAAGGCTGCCAAGAAGAGAATTTGTATGGTGAAGTCCATTGCTTCAGAAGTGGGTTTTGTTTTTTTTCCCCATGAAATTTCCTGTGTTGAGATTTTAAGGAAGAGCAAGCAGCAGTCAGACTTGAGACAGAGGGAAGAGAGGGAGCATGATGTGATAGAAAAGGTGATAAGAGGCAGAGGGAGGACAGAAGGAAATCCTAGGAGCAGGTGAACTGATTTGGAATTAAGAAACTGTGAGGAAGTGTGAACACAGAGCAGCTGTCACTAAGTGTCTTGCTGATTTGCTGCTGTACTTGTGGTTGTATGATCTGTGACCTGATCCATGACTAGCTCCGAGCCACTTCAAGAACTACAAGGGAGGTGTGTGGGGAAATGGGTGAGGGCAGCAGGGACACTGTCCCTCTGTGGCTCCTGGATGAGAAGATGGTCTCACCAGACCACACCTGGGACTCTGCCACCATCATTTCCCCTGTCTGGGCTAGTCAGCAGGTGGCTGACTGTCAAGTGTCTCAGGTCACTCACTTCTGCCTGTGTCCTAACCAGGATGGCCAGCAGTAACTGCAGTTGTTGTTCTTGGTCATGAGAAGGTCACCTCGCAGCTTGGAGTGTGAGGCGGGTGGATGCCTGCCCTGACTCCTTGGCTTGTGCCAGGCCTGCATTAGGAAAAGGAGAGGCAAAAGATTCCTGCGTCTGAGATGAGGAATCTGTGTATAGGAAGGAACCAAAACAGGGAGTTTGACACGGATGTGGGAGCAAGGTCGGCTCAAACTTCCTCTGCCACCACTCCTCAGTGCCCCCACGTATGTCTCCTTACAGTGGACACAACAGTCCTGTGGCTTCTTCATATCCACTTGGCAACGCTACTGCTGTAGGGACCATCACACTGATCCTCTTTGTTATAGTAGCTCTGATCCAGGAGCTGGACCTGTGCCCCTGGTGCTTCACCTTCCTCTCCCAGAACACATGCTTCGCATCACCAGGTTCCTCACGCAGCACCAGGTACTTCTCAACTCCCTGCCGTCCTCCTAATTTTTGGGGTGCACAGAGAGTAAGCCTCTGCTTTCTTATGCTCTAGTTGCACATCCGTATTTCACTGACCTTCCTTCACCACTTGAATCACGTGGACAGGTCTAATGGCCTTACCAGTTATGGTGCTGCTGATCAGGATCTCTGCCTTTCAAGGTTCAGACAAGCACAACTATGGTATTATTTTTAAAAGTACGAGCAAATATAATTTCTTAGATTATTTTTAAAGCTAAGGACTTATGCTTTAAGGAGAAGACACAATTCAGTCTAACAGCAGGTAGACGTACACTTGTGTTCTGTACTATATAGCTGAGCTCATCATCTGAAGGACTGGTGTTGCTGCACCATAAGGAAGTCCACTTAGATGCAGTGTGCTCATAATAAGCAGGGAAAAGCCAGCCTAATTATGCTGGAGGACTAGTAGTGTGAGTGCAGACTTCTGCTGCCTTAGATCAATGGGGAAAGGTGACATGAAAAAGTTCAGGCTCATGAAAATAATGCAGTTTATGCTGTGGGAAATCTTCAAGAAGGGACATGGGTCCTTTGTACCTGACAGTAAAGTCTTGAATTCATTTAGGTGGGTCACAGCTGGGCATTCAGTTTGAAGTCTTAGATGTACTAAACAATTTACATTATTTAAAAAAAAATACTAAATGAAAGCCCCAAGAAATTTGATGAGTAACCATGAATTTCCTAGGTATCTTCAGCTCTGAATACTCTCTCCTTCCAGGGCAGTCTTATAGAATGGAAACTTTGACACCAGCTTAATTATAGGCTAATGCTTCTATATAATATAGCTCCTGTAGGTAGGTCAAAAAGCTTCCTGGGCACGGTAAGGTGTTCCAGCATGCAGTTGTTGAGGAGCAGTTCTAATGGCGCTCTGCTGATTAAGGGGAGTGGTTTAAGCAGTCAAAATTTTTACATGAAATTAAAAAGAAGGTGCAGTACATTATGCTGTTAATCTCTCTGCCAAATTTGTTGTGTGGGAGAGACACTTAGCAAGAACTTTCCATGCTTTGTCAGCCTGTGGAACCATCTGGGGAAGGAACTAACACCATTTTGGGGGGATGTTGTGCTGGTTAGTAGTAATACCCAATCTTTCCTCTCCATAGAGCGTGGCTATGAATTAACTTATCCATGTGTCCTGTAACTTCCTTCTGTTCCCAAAGGTTTAGTGCTTAGTACTTGATCTCTCTGCCCTTACCTCCTTTCTACATCCGACATGTTGCCAGAGCCACATTGGGACTCATTTTATGCATAGCCCAGTTTCCATGTCGGAGAATGTCAATAGGGAACAAGATGTTGCTGTGTGGTTTTAGGGGTGTGTTGCTCATCAGATATCAGGGTTGCTGAAGGCTGTGGCAGATGTGTGGGCTGCAAGGAGGGAAGAACAACTGCTCAGGTTAGAAGATATGATTAATTGTTGTTCACCAAAGTTCACAGTGATGCATGCGCTTTGCAAACACCAGACTCCAGAAGGTCTCTGTCTCAAGCAACTCTGAGCTACAGTGTGAGCAGAGAGGACCAAGACACCTAGGCATGTGAGAGGAGACACTGAGGCGGCCAGAAAGAAATAGTCATTGAGCATGAGTAAGGTGTCAACAGCCCCAGTCTATGTCTTAGCTCTGAGCTCCCCGGTGTGGAGGAAGCTCTCAGAGCTATTTAAGAGAACACTTAAAAAATTAAGTCCTACTGGAAATCAATTTCTTATACCCTAGGGCGGATGAGAATTGGTCTACATTCTGGGAAGTTGTGCTACCTCTGCAGGCTGGATGGCACAAGGCGGTGGTGAGCGGTGAGAGGCAGGGTGTAGGCAGCTGATGCCAGCGTTGTTCGTTTCCTCAGCAGTAGATGCCTTCACTTGGCCAGCTGAGTCACGCAGTATTGCGTCTGCATCTAAATAGATGCTGACTGCTGTCAGAGAAGGAAATGCGCTGAAGAGATGCATTAGCTCTGCTCCCCACAGGGTAACTCATTACAGCCCGAGGACTTGGTAGCGGAGGTGTCGCCTATTGCCTAGGGTGAGCGAGAAGTGAGAAGGTTGCCATTTTGCTACCGTTAATCAATCTGAACAGCAGCACGGTCCCCAGTCGTCGTAAAAACAAGTGCTTCCTCGGCTGACATTGCAAAAATCACTGAGCCTGGATCTCAGAATGGCAGACTTCTGCCAACGACACCACAACTTGGCTGGCTACGAGGCTGCTCGCTATCTGCAGATGCTAGCTATTTTGCTTCCAAACGTCTCAATTTCCCTGTGCTCCACTTGATTGCACGCTGCCAGATGGCGCAGCAAAGTCTACACCAGCTCCACAAAGAGGGCTTCAGACAGAAACCACGTGGAGAGCTTATACTGCAGGTAATCTTGCCGTCTGGCCGGGTATGTGGGACTTCATGAGAAGATGATAAATAGCCAGATGCGGGAGAGATGCTTGCTAATGCCTCTAATGAGGTCAAAGGAATAAAGAGGCCTTTTCTTTATCGGAGACCAGAAAATCACTGTGGAGCTGGGAAGCAGAAGGAGGGAGGGAAATGTGCATGAGAAGTGCCCTGCTTTCCAGGAACACTTCTGCCATTTTATGGGGGTTTTTTTGGAGCACCGAAGAAATCCAACTGTAGAGTGGGTAATCCATAAGAAAGCAAGTTTCCTTCATCCTGCTGCTTCTGCAACAACTGGCTTAAAAATATCTATTATAGGTAAAAATTATATGCTGCAGTGATTAAGCTTCTAAAGTGCTTTTAAAGCACTTGGTAGAAAATACGGGATGACTCTTTGATGCATAGATGAGGTCTGTTCAGAGGTCTGAATTCTTTTCAAGCTCCGTGTCCCAGTCTGTCCAACCCCACAGGATTTCAGGGTATCACCAGAGGCCCATAAACACATCAGAAGACAGACTGCGTTAAACACCTGAGCTCATCTACCGTGGAATCATGTCCACGCTGGCTGTCTCGGCGCCGCAATGAGCTGGCTCCATCGTAGGCCAGCCTTTTCATTTGAGCCAAGTCCAAACCTGTGAGCATCCAGCCTCTTGTGATTGTTTCCTTTAACAGCAAATCAGACACCCGTGTTGTGCATCTTAAAGCAGGCGTCAAAGCTCTACCTGGAGCGGCAGATGGATCCTCAAGCACAAACAGCTGCTCGCAAATTTTCTGTTTCCATTATCTCCTAAGCAAGCGCATAACTTTCCCCTTGGGGAGGTGGGAGGGAGGGAGGGGGAGAGCCTATACACTTTGCCAAGCCCCTGGCAGGTTCAGATTCCCTGGCGAGCACTTTTAACCCGGCAGGCATCAAGCTCTTCCAACTAGAAGCCACACTTACAGCTGCTGGCAAAGGTTTTTTCTGGTGGTGAAAGCTGCGCTTAGCCGCTTGGAAATGTTTTAATTGTAACTTGCAGATTTGGAGCTGCAAAGTGCTACTCCCTGCCCTTCCCACTAGCGCAGTCCAATTCTATGACTATTAAAAATGGAATTTAAAAGATATTTGGATAATTACACCTGAAGATTTTTCCAACAAGGGAAAATTCATTTTCTTTGTTTCTTAACACTTCAAAGGGTCGGAGCTAGAGCTACAGATCTTACCCCCTCCTTAGGCTGCAATGTCCTGACTACCAGGTGGAGGAGTATACTGGAAGCATCTTAATGGGAATTATCCCATATCTTTGTTTCGTTTTTTTTTTAATATATATATAATTCCTTGTTGGTTCAGCAAATGGAGCAGAAGAGATGTCCCTGTGCATGTGCAACCACAGAAATGGTGATAGACGCATGCTTGGAGTCCTTGTGTTCCAAATCAACATATTTCCATGGTTTTAACCTCAGTTAACAGCATATTATCAAACAAACTGGAATGCCAGGGGATTTTTACTTCGAAGACTGAACAGAAGGCTTTTGTGTTTGGTTTGCTCTGGGTGGAGTTGGGAGGGGTGGGTGGGGGAAGCACTCTTTCCCCTTTTTAGGTGAGAAAAACCCCTCTGATTATTTGCACTTGCCTTGCTCTGAATGCAGCTTGCTTTGTTGGGTGATTGCTGTGTGGGCAGGTAGGTAAATTCTGACCCACCTTGGAAGAAAAAGAAGCTTTGTTTTGACACATGTGGCTGGCATTAGGTGCTCTACAAAGAACAGTGTCCGGGTGTCAGCTTGCGAGCTGCCCAGTGCCCAGAAGCTGGCCAGTGGGAGCCTGCTGAGGGAGATGTGCCTTGTGGCAGGTGGCACAGCCACCCAGCTCAGGTTTGGTTTGGTTTTTTTTTAAAAAAACAAAGCAAAACCACATCAATTTCTGTATTTTTCAGACTACTGGATCAGTTTGTGCAAGTGTGGTGTAAAGGGCCCTTGCTGTCATTTGGAGGTAGCTAAGTGCCTGGTGTCCTGACTGGGGTTCCTCAGGTAGAAAGAGAGCAAAAGGATCGTCTCTGTCCAGAAAGTTTGTCTCCTTGCTTGACAGTTGCTTTTGCCTTGCTGTAGTCTTTATTTGGGTGGAGGTCCTGCCTACTGGCAGCAAGGTGGCTCTCACTGAGCCTGTGCTGAATGCAGCAACTCATAAATGAAATCCACCTAAAAACCTGTTCTTTAAACCTGTTTTTATAATCTCTAAAATCTGATGGTTGTTCAGCCTACAGAAAAGAAGGCTCCGGGGAGACCTTATAGTAGCTTTCCAGTGTCTGAAGGGGGCCTGCAAGAAAGCTGGAGAAGGGACTGTTTGCAAGGGCATGTAGTGATAGGACAAGGGGTAACGGTTTCAAACTGGAAGAGGGTAGGCTTAGGTTAAATATCAGGAAGAAATTCTTTACTGTGAGGGTGGTGATGCACTGGAACAGGTTGCCCAGAGAAGTTGTGGCTGCCCCATCCCTGGAAGTGTTCAAGGCCAGGCTGGATGGGGCTTTGAGCAGCCTGGTCTAGCGGGAGGTGTCCCTGCCCATGGCAGGGGCGTTGGAACTAGATAATCTTTAAGGTCCCTTCCAACCTAAACCATTCTATGATGGCCATGCAGCTGAAAGGAAACCTCTAAACAGAAGGACCAAGTCACAGGAAAGCTCTCAGGCAGAATTGCAGCAGCTCTTGGGACTGTGTTGCCTCAGCACTGGGATGAACATACACCAGCTTGACCCAGCCTGCAGTGGAAGATGTTAAAGGATGAGGCTCTCTCTCCATCACCAGCCATCTGTGGTGTGGAGCTCTTACTGCAAAGAGGGCATCTGTAGCCTCGTCAGTGTGTGTATTTAGTTTTGGCATTAATATTATTACCCTAAGCAGATGACCTATGACCTATAAATTCCTTCCAGATATCCAGTGGTTCAATTTTAAAAACAAAGCATACAGAAAGGTGACCTTAGAAGCAGGCTAATATAAGAATTTTGTGCTACTGCAATGTCTATACAGTGACGTGTGTTGCTACCTGACCTGGCACATACTTTCTTCTGTTTGTTTAGTTGTGAGTATTTTTACAACTGTTTTATTTTTTTTTGTGATGTTTTTTCCTACATGTGTAAATGTTTGCAAGGTGATTTGACATTGATCTTAGTCAAAAAAAGAAAAAACCCAAAACACTAAACAATTTTACTTCCATAAAGTGTAAAAATAACAAAAATTTCCTTTGACCGAATGTATGAAAAGTCAGAGTCATCAGTTTTTCCCTCTGCGTCTGGATGCTCCTCTCGTTTGTGAGGATGCTGCGGTGAGTCACTGGGGTGCTGTGTGGCGCTGCCTGGGAGCAGCGGTGGCAAAAGCGGTGGCACAGGGATCTCTGGATCTGGCAGAAGCAGGCAGGTGTGGGGCTCCCCTGAGCATCAGGGACTGGCAGTCCTGGCAGTGGCTCTCCAGCCCTTCCCATCTGAAGTCCTTCGTACGCTGGAGAGGAGGTGGAGGCAGAACAGGTTTCCCTGGCTGTGAATCCAGCCCTTCAGCAACCGTCAGGGTGCCCCTGTGTCACAGAGATGAAGCCACCTCTGCTGAGACCAGCCTGTGCTGCTGCCACCGCAGGAAGAGGGGAGGTCTGGGCAGCCCTTGTTCACCGGGGACGTATTTTGTGTTGGGGAGGGGCTCACGTGCACGAGCAGAGTGTCTTGTGGGGCGTCAGATGATGGGGTGCAAAGGATGGGGAGCATCACTCGGTTTGTTGACTGGGTGCTGGGGAAGGAGCTGTGGGGCTGCATTCACAGGGTGCCCAGGACAAAGGAAACCCCGCTCCCACTTGAGGTTTTGGATGTCGCAGCTTTAATTAAAAAGGCAAGGGTTGATATCTTGGTTGTTTTTCCATATGCTGGAGAGGTACTTGCTCTGTCATTTTTATTTTTTTTGGAGTAACTGGATCAATTTGAGTTTTGTTTTGTGTTACTTTTAAGCAATTTTGATGCCCTGGTTTATTCACTAGTGTGATACAGCAGCATTCAGATTATAAACACCTATTGACATAACTGTGTGCATGACTTTTTGGATGAGATTCAAAAGAAAATGAACTGTGGGAACATTTTTCTCTTCTGCGGAAACATAAGTGATTAATTTTGAACTTGAGGTGTAGTGATGAGATGAAATCAGGTGTGATAGAGTAAGCAAAAAATATAGTTTTCACGCTACTGCTTTGTCCTAGAAAGCTTTACTTTAAGGTACACTTTTCTCTTTGACTTTTTTCAAGAGGTTGTCTCATCTCCAACAATTAAATCATGGCTGTCAACATGTTTAATTAATTTGCCATCAGAAGCATTATTACATTTTGTGAAGGATGAGAAATGCTAAAGGTATAAAAGATCAGCTTTGCTAGAGTAGAGCTGAGTGGAGGAGAGTTGAAAAACAAACAGCAGCATCTATGCAAAGGATTCAAGTATTCATCCACCTCCCAGACGATGTCATGGCAAGTCCCTTGTTATTCCTGATGCCGCAGTGTGAGCACAGACAGACAAGGGGCATTGCACAGCAAATACCTGATTCCTCCTTCTCGGCATCGCTGGGTGAGACTTGCTGCCTCTGGTGCCGGGCCAGGAGTGGCAAGGGCAATCACAGGGCCACCCGCCTCTGGTCACACAATGGTGATGGAACTAAGCCTTCGAGAGGGAGCCTGGGGGCTGAGCTGGTGAGAACCGCCTGCAGCCAGAACTGGAAGCTGGGTGGCCGCAGACACCTCATAAAGCATGGCCTCAGGGGCAGCCCGTCTGCCCCGTGCATTGGGGTGTGTGTGACACTTCCCGAACACTCACCAGGGGGGACCCTGAGTCACTTTGGTTTTTACCATCAATATATCATGGAGGAAATGGGGAGGGACTCTTTATCAGGGAGTGTAGCGATAGGACGAGGGGTAACAGTTTCAAACTGAAAGAAGGGAGGTTTAGATTAAATATAGTGAAAAATTTCTTCCTTATGAGGGTGGTGAGGCACTGGAACAGGTTGCCCAGGGAAGTTGTGGATGCCCCAACCCTGGAAGTGTTCAAGGCCAGGTTGGATGGGGCTTTGAGCAGCCTGGTCTAGTGGGAGGTGTCCCTGCTCATAGCAGGGAGGTTGGAACTAGATGGTCTTTAAGGTTCCTTCCAACCCGAACCATTCTATGAAAACCTCCCAGAGAAGTTGAATGGCTGTTGGGGTGGTGTAGGACAGGACAGGCAGCTGGGGACTCAGCCTGCAGTGCTCTGCAATACTTAAACCAAGTACTTTTGGTTCAAATGAAATGCCCCAAACTAAGACGACTAAAACACCTGAGCAGTTTCCAGTGGTCCTGGCTGACTAGAGCACTTCCGTGATGTGCACAGGTAGTGAATCACTGGTGGTTAAAACAGACAAGAATCCCACTTATTTTTTTAAAAGGATTTGCGATAAAAGGTGATGCCAAGTGGAGCTTTTTGACATGAGTGTCACTGGTCATAACACCAGGAAAAAACATCCTCTTGGTGAGATCTACTGGAAACTATTTGGATGGTAAATTTGTTGTATTAATACAGTTTGAGTAACGGATGGTGTTTGGAAACTGAACTTTCCAAACAAAAGGAATAATGTACTACATCTGGCACAAGAGTTGAACAACAGGAATTCACATTTTCCATTTCCCAGTGTGGAACAAACAAAGTAGGCATAAAATTAGTAAATCTGTTAGTCACTGCGTTATGAATGGCATGGACGAGTAACGTCACTTCTTGGGGAAAATGTTTGTTATAACTATATGCAGTTTTCTAAATAAAACAGACCTGCTGCTTGGCACATGGATCTCACTTTAGTAAGATGGAGCATTTGGCATCTCGCACTTGAGCATCTCCATTTGTGTGTGACAGAGGGATTTGGGCTTGGATGACCGAAAGGAGTCAGCAACATGGACCTCTTGGACTTTGCTGGGTGGGGATGTATCTGCAAAAGGCATTGTGGGCTGAGCCCTGGGGCTCCATGCTGCTGCCTGGGATAGCTTGCCAGGAAGCAAACAGAGCTCAAATGTATTGGCGGTCCTGGTACTTCTGCTATGATGACTTAGTCAAAACCCATGCGTTTTGTAGCGGTTTGGGATTTCAATGAAAGAACTGTTCTCTTACATTAAGTTTGGGTCTTCCAAAGCATTTCTTCCTGGATTTTTAGCTATCAGCTTTTCATTTAATGGCAACCCGTTCTCTGAGGCCATTTGCTTTTCAATAATGAGAAGGCATAGGTTCAGCCAGGAATCTGTAAAAGCAGGAGAGTAGAGTAATTTCTTAAAACATTTCGGTAATGAAGCGTTGTGATTAAGGTTACCTCACCATTTGCTTGTGGTGTTTTTACTCCCGGGCTGTGACTGAGTATGGCTTATGGCATTATGGCAGGCAACAACCAAAGTGCAGGCAACAACCAAAGTACAGGCAACCGAGGTTGCTTTTTCATCCCTGATTGCGAACCAGCATGGGCTTCAGCCTTGCTTGATGACCGAGAAAGAATGGAAATTATGAGTTTAGCAATAGTCCCTTATTTAAAGCAAGAGGAATGTGTGGCAGCCCAATCTAAGGAGGGACAGTTTCACTCCGTGTCTAGCCTATTGTTTTGAGTGGGAGGGAATTCAAAAAAACTGGGAAGGCTTGTTTGCCTAGGAGGAAAAGAAATGCCGAAAGTAACGAAAATATGCGGCGTGCGGAGAAAATGTCCATGTGTGTGTGTTTAAAAGGTGTGTATGTGTATAAATACAGGTATAGAAATCCCAGGAGCAGAGGAGGAGGGCAGAGCGAGGGAGCAGGGTTTTTCACTTGGGTTTACCCGAATTTCTTACAGGTGGAAATTTTATAGATGGTGAAAGCTGCACAGAGCTTTTACTGTCCAACAGTTTCCCCTCTTCAGAGATGGTAGCACAAGAAGGTTCCTGCTGTCTTGCCAGTCTAGGAGATGATGGTGTAGAATAAAAATGTTTTGCGGCTCTCAGGAAGCCATCAGATGATGTGGGTGTACCTTTCACAATCACAGCTGTCAGCCAGTCTTCTGAACTTCAGGGAGCTGGTTCCTTCTCCTGAACTTTCTGCTGAACTTACACCACTGATAAATCTCTGTCTCCCTTTATTTCTTTTGTGTCTGCACAAAAGAAGAAGGAGGAAAAAAAGAAAAAGACAATATGCTGAGGGACTGGGTTTTAAGGCTGGCAGTACAGATATTGTGAATCATCAAGGCATTTATTTCAGTGGTATGAAACTCCTAGGCTGCGCTTCAACGTTACTCTCCCCATCATTGCCTTTGACTACTAGCTGTGAGAGCCATTAGCTGATATATTCTCCAGCTCTGCCTTTTTCAGTAGCCTTGGGCTCATGTCTCCAAATGACTGACAATAAAAGTTTGACCGGAGCACTGACAGCCTATCTACCACAATTAATCTCTTCCAGCGTGCGTTTGAGGTTTGCTTTTAGCAATATTGTTAGGTGGAGCTACAGCCTCTGGCACTTCTGGGAGGCTCTGTCTCTATCATTCATTAAATGCACTGAAGATGGATGGTAACTTCAAAATCAATTAATTATTATCATCATTGCCTTTAATTACATCACGCCTAAACTCTGTGAGAGGTTTTCTAGGTAAGCGAGAGATGAGGTCTCTGCCGTGAGGAAGTCACTGTTAACACACGATGCTGATATAGATGAAGAAGAGAAGGACTGGCCCTGAAGAACGGAGCAGCCCAGCAGTAGACCCCTGTGTTAAGCTCTGTTGTGCGGCTCTCCTCCTCACCTTGGTGTGGCAGCCCCTGCTCTGAGGTAAGGATTTAAGTGCTGATTAATTGAATTTGCATAACTGGAGCCCAAGACAAGACTAGTTAAGCTTCATGCTTGAAGGCAAGGCTGCTCACCCCTCAAGGCCAGCACAGCCAGCTCCTAACCCCCACCCGCATGCTGGCAGGCACTCGTCCAGTCTGCAGGGAACTTGCGACACTAACTCTGGGTAGATATTAAATAAGAGCTGATTTTATTTGAAAGGGAGGAGAATTAGTTGTTGATTTTTTTGGTAAAAATGGGATTTCTTGTCCACCAGTTGAGCAGCAACTGTCTGCTCGAGCCTCTGCAGCACGTGTTTCTCCTCCAGATCGGAGAACAAAGTGGGTCGCAGCCGTGCTAGCACAGCAGACGGCGCTCGGGCACGGGGTGAGATGCTGTACGGGATGGATCTGGACTCGGCACCAGCAGTGGTGCTGCCATGCACAAATCTGTAGTCATAGCCTTCACTGCGTTTAAGGTCCATGAGTATACTGTGTGATAATGAATGAGTGGGCTCAGCGCCACTGCAAAGCAGAAACTCCCAACCAGAGTTATGCTTACTCAATGTGTTTGGATGCTACCTCTGTGTTTGTTTCTCTACGGGTATTTTTGGCTAGGGAAACACCTCAATCGTTTTAACATGTTCTTAATTCACATTAGATCACTGTTGTCTCTAATTTCAGCAAGACGTGGGGAAATGCCTAAAAACATGTGGTGCCGTGCAAGGAGTGCCCACTGGTGGTAGCTGAAAGGCTACTGTGGCTGCTGGTAGCTGAAAGGCTGTGCCAAAGGCTGCTTAGCTCAACGCCAGTTTCTTACTGGTGTTCCCTAAGCGTGTGCTCTGGCCACTGAAAATATTGGGTTAAATGGAATCGACCAGTTATGGCTGTTTGCGTGTAGGAGCTGGTCAACTTTTCCTGGAAGAAAAGAATCACAGCTTGTACCTTTGCTTCAAGGTGTTTCAGATGCTGGGTGCCCCGTCTGATAGTCACGTCCTCTGAGTCAGCTCATGCCCTTTTGCTTTTTCTCCCATGAAATGTGCGTGTCCAAGCAAAGAGGAACCTGGCAGAAAACACTGGCTCCAGGTGGAGCAAAACCACTCTTAGGCTGACTTTTCTGTACTTTCTGTTCCTAAGCCTCAGGATTTCATTTCCTTCTGCTTGGTTGTCATCAGAGAAGAAAGATATCTTATGTTGTACTAACCTCATGTACTAACCAAGGAACAATCCTTACTCCTACTAACCAAGGAATGATCTTGCCCTTTGGTTTATAAGGCTATAAGCAAGTTGTTGCACAGCCTGAGCAGCTGTCTAATGCACAGGGCCCTGTGGCATCACTTCTGTTGAAGAAAATACGAGTGATGTGGCTCACGCTTGCCTTTGATGTCTGGTTTAGTTTACAAATACAAAAAGCCTGTCCTACTTGACCCACAGAAGGATTGAGCAGCAGGCAATTTTCTTGCTCACCACTTCCTAATTGCAGGGATGAGGAAGCCGAAGCTGTGGTGTGAGAGGTGCCAATGGACCGCCGGGTGCCAGGATGGCCGGAGGGTCGGGCTGTGCCCAGCACTCACCCGTGGCAGAGGAAGGTAGGACGGACACCAGAGAGCAGGCGTTATGTGCTTCCGTCGTGCAGACCCTTGCTGGGATGACGGCAGCCAGGTTTTGTGCTGGCTGAGCTGTTGGGGTGCGGTGATGAAGAGACCTGCTTCACCTGCAGGGCTGATCTGGCTCCTCTGCTGCTGCCCAGAAACATATTTTGGGACCAACTGCAAAAGCTCTGGCTGCGCCTTAGAGGCAATACATGAGGTCTGACTTTCTTTTCGCCAAACTGGGAGAACATTTACTCATGCTAACATGTTTAAATCCGTGCAAAACTGGGGTAAGGAGAGATGAGATGTTCAGGACAGGGCTAATTCGTGCCAGTGCTTCGGTGAAGGCTGCAGGGGCGTAGCTGCACGTCCCAGGGGCAGCCCTGGCCCTCTCGCTCCACCATGGGTCAGTGGACCAGAAACACAAAGGATCTCAGAGGTTTCTGAAGGGTGGCAATTTTCTCATACTGCTCGCATCTGGTGTTTGCTCGAGGGGAAAAACAGCACAGCAGGAAGATACGTGCGGCTGCTTCTGGAGAAAAGCTTATCTGCCTCGCTGCAAAACATGTAGCTTCTTTAGAAGAGGAAAAGAAGAGAAAAAAAAAATCGGGACTAGTGCTGCTTCTAAAAGACTTCTTTGATAATGCAGGCAAGGTTGGACCATACCTGACGTGCAGGCACAGGAACCTGTGGGTTGCATGGGCGAGAGAGTGAGTGTGTAGCTCTCATTATTTTAGCTAAATTAACGGAAAGGGATTTTTTACTTTTGCTTCTCAGGATACAAGGTTTCCCTTCCCCTGTGAATGCACCTCCTGAATGGGTGCATTTGGTGAACGACCTCCCTAGCACTTGGAGGGCCCTCCTCTCCCAGCCTTACCTAGCAATTTAGTGCAAATTCCTGGGAGATTAGAGGGGGCATTTGGACAGCTTATTCTTCTCTACCATTAGGGGATCTTTGATCCTTCTTTCTTCTGGCAATACTGCCAGCAAAACTGGTTTCTGGCCATAAAACTTCTCTGCTTCTTGGTGTATTGGGAGATCTGCTGATCAAATATAGGTATAAAATGCTCTCTGAGGTGGTTGGATTCAGTGGAGGAAAAGCCAAAGGTTCAATGTTATTTTTGCTTAAGCAACATACTGCCAAAGGAGAACGATGCAAATCTGTCAAGTTTTCAATACTTTGAACACTGGGAGGATGAATAAACCTCCAACAATGTGGTGATGCTCTGGTGGCTTCTTGCCTGATGCTGTGGCTCTTCACAGGTCATTGCGAGTACAAACCCTCCACTGCCCACGCAGCTTTTGGGGAATTGGGGTGGTTTGGTTTTTTTTTTCCTGGAGATCCTATAATTTAAGGCCTGCCAGCTCTTCAGTACTGAGGGATCTAGTTTGATTAGATGTGCTTTGTGAATATAACCTTTGAGTTTTGCCACCTGATTGAGTCGGGATTTGTGGTTTGTCAGCCCACATTTTCCTCCTCCAAGGTGAGGGCAGGGGAGCTGGGCACCGCAGAGAGACAGAGTGGTGAAGGGGAGCATCATTTGGGTACCCCTTGCTCAACCAGGGGTGCTGCCATGCCGCGGGGAGAGGGGGCACAAACCACTGACTGCTCTCCTGTAGCACGGGTATGCTGTGTCCTTTTGGGTGCTAAGATCGGGTTGTGATGGGCATTGCACGATATTTGACAGCCTCTGGCTTACTGCTGCAGCAGCAGTAGAGGTTGCATGGGGAGGTGCATTTATCCCCTTAAATATAAGCAGGGAGTGAGGCTGGTTTGTTTTGGTTTTGGGGTTTTTGTACTATCTTGTCCTTACGTGGTTGGGTGGAACAAATGACAATGAATCCTGCACAGTCAAGTGATATGCTCTCATTTGGTACTTCATACATCCCGAAACCTGCATCTCTAAGGTGTGCGCTCTCCTTCGAAAAATGCCATTTTGATTTCTTAATGGAATCTGACATGGATTTTGACTTCTGTGTACTGCAAAGGAAGAAAAAGTTTACAGTATTTTCCACTCAGTAATTAGCGTTAGCATGATCCCAGCATAAAAGTACAGAGAGGCCTGTGGTGCTTTTCCACTGCACTGTTTTCATAGGCTTTTTTTTCTCACAGTGTTTTATTTTTATGAGTCTATAGCTTTTGTAATTCCACCTGGTTTAAGTGAGATCTTCAGACAGCATCTTTAAATCCTCACTCAAAATAGTCTGAAGTGCTATTTTAGCTGTACTTTGCTCAAGGTAATCCTCCCTTTTGAAAGATGCGTGTAGCCTCACCTTCTCTTAAACCATGACAGCAAACCAAGAACCTAATCCCTCTTAGACAACCTGGGGAAAAAGCGTGGAGAGACTCTTTAGTGTATGGCTCCTTCTGGCTGTGCACAGGCGGTGCAGATCTCCATGATGCTTCTCCTCACCTTCCTCCACAGGGGTAGAGAACAAGGCCTTCTAATGCTCTCAACCAGACCAGTGATGCAAGTGAGTGCTGTCCGGCTCCTGCCAAGCCCTGGAGGTGCCCAGCCATGCTCAGTGGCTTCCTGAGGAGATCTGCTGCAGGATGCTCTGGAATGGGCCAGGAGACACGCTCCTGGGGAGAATACGTCTGACCTCGGGATCCAGTGTCTCATCCGTTCTCCCTCTGCCTAAATCCTGGAGGTACATGTGCAGCCCAATGGGCATTTGCAGGATACATCTAACACAGGCTGGGTAGGATTGGACTTGTAAAATGTATTTTTGGCCGCTTGCATTTAACTTGCTGGTGGCATGGACAGGTTACAGCAATTATATAGAGAATAAAAGACAAGGATTTCTTTGTATCCTCAAAAAGTTGTCAACCACATTACCTGCTTTCCAGGGCAGCACCTTGCAGGCTGGTCTGGGTGTGCCTCAGCAGCTGCGATTTATGTCACTCTGCTGAATGCAAAAATTGAGGCAAATGCCAGAATTCAAGTCTCTCCCCTCCCAGGACAGGGTCCTCATCCACAGCTTGCAGAGCAGGAAACCCTTTTCACTCCCTTGTGGGGCCAGAAGGATGACGTGACCCAGCCTTGGGAGGAGAGCACCCCACGCGCATGGCAAGAGCAGCAGCCTGCGCTGTGGGGCTGTGTCTTAGGAGGCGGGTGGCGAAGGCTTGAAATGCTCCGGGTCAAGGACACGCTTGCCCCAGGGCCTCTTGCATCTCTAAGGCTTTGAGTGATGGAGGTCAGGGCAGCGGTGTGGCCAACTCTCCCAGGCGTCCTTGAGCGTGGTGGGCTAGTGGCCTTGTGAAGGACATGAGTTGGGAGCTCAGAGGCATGTGTGGCTCCAAGGGGCACTGCCAGATGGGTGATCCTTGCTGGGGTGGCTGGGGACTGGCAGGAGCAAGGCACCCAGCTGCTGAGGGCTCTTCTGGGTGTGCACACGTGCCCCTGCTATGGCATGAACAATCCCAGCACGAACAAGCAGGTGGTTAGGCAGCAACTTAACTTGCCCTTTTTTTTTTTTAATTGCAATTTTGGATGGGTTTTGGCAGCATGCCAGGATCACTTAGGAAACCTGTGAAGGGTTAAGGGGCTCTCAGTCCCAACCCAATATTTTAAGGAGCAGAATATTCTGAAGGAGGTAGAACTGAACAATCTCTGCAAAGAAATTATTTATTTTTTTTTGTCTCCCAAATGGGTGCAAGAGTGAAACAAAGAAATCCCTGCATGTATGTGGCCGCTGTGTTGGTGGTATCATCTTGGTGGTAGGAAGGAGTCCCCTGCCATCAGTGCTTGCAAGGTCAAAGATGTGTGTTGAGAGAGGGTGAGCCGAAAATGAGTGTTCTGTGGAGGGGAGCCCTGGACATCTCCAATGGATACGTGCAGGGGGGAGATGGGTCAGACACAGGCAATGCTGTCCCCCCTCAGCTCTTTCTGGCTTGTTGCCGTAACACTCCTGAGGGGTGAGGAGTTGACGTTACCAGCAAAGGCTGCAGGCTTTGTGGTACAGGCTGCCCTGATCTCCCAATCCGCTACGGAACTGCTCTTTGCAAGGCACCGCTGGGAAATGCTTGCTTCCCCCTCTGCTCTGTGTCTTCCCTCTCCTTGCGCATGTGGACATGCGCCTCCCGAGGAACAAACGTCTCTGTCACAAATTTGTGCCCAGGCACAAATACAGGTTGGGCAGAGAATGGCTTGAGAGCAGCTCTGAGGAGAAGGACTTGGGGGTGTTGGTGGACAAGAAGATCAACATGAGTCGGCAATATGCACTTGCAGCACAGAAAGCCAACCACATCCTGGGCTGCATCAAAAGAAGCGTGGCCAGCAGGTCGAGGGAGGTGATTCTGCCCCTCTACTCTGCTCTCATGAGACCCCACCCAGAGTACTGTGTGCAGCTCTGGAGACCTCAGCACAAGAAAGACATGGACCTGTTGGAACGGGTCCATTGGAGGTCCATGAAGATGATGAGAGGGCTGGAGCACCTCTCCTGTGAGGACAGGCTGAGAGAGTTGGGGTTGTTCAGCCTGGAGAAGAGAAGGCTCCAGGGAGACCTTATAGTGGCCTTCTAGTACCTGAAGGGAGCCTACAGGAAGGATGGGGAGGGACTCTTTATCAGGGAGTGGAGCAATAGGACATGGGGTAACGGTTTCAAACCAAAAGACAGTAGATTTAGATTGGATATCAGGAAGAAATTCTTTCCTGTGAGGGTGGTGGGGCACTGGAACAGGTTGCCCAGAGAAGTTGTGGATGCCCCATCCCTGGAAGTGTTCAAGGCCAGGCTGGATGGGGCTTTGAGCAGCCTGGTCTAGTGGGAGGTGTCCCTGCCCAGGGCAGGGGGGTTGGAACTGGATGGTCTTTAAGGTTCCTTCCAACCTAAACCATTCTGTGATTCTGTGAAATGAATGGTCATGTCTTTGCAGACCTTCTAGGCAGCATCCATGCCCTAAATGGAGAGGTGTACCAGTCCCTGGGAAGTGACCACTTGCTGGCATAAGGCGCCCCGTGACTGACCTGGGATGGCACAGGATACGTGCTGGAGCAGGGATGCTCTTAGCCATGTGAATACCTCTGTTAGTTCACCCAGGACAGCGCACGTGCCTGAGCCAGCTTTGGATGATGGGGGGATGCTTCAGAGCAGACTCGGCCCCTGATTTATCTCTGCATGGAACGAAGCTGGAGAAAAGTGGAAAAAAACAGTCCAAGCATCCCTTAGAGCAAAAAAGCTGCCTGTATCACTGCTCCTTCTCAAGGAAACATATGATAATTATTCTTCCCCTTCATTAATGTGGCTTTTTAACCTCTGGAGACAGGAGCAGCAACATGCACAGGCAGGCTCTCTCCTCCTGGGAGTGGGAAGGAAGAAATGTGATGGCTCTGCCATGACCTGGTCTCCTCTACCACTGCTTGGGGCAAAACTTGGCCTCCTCTCCTTGGGCTGGCTTCAAGGTGAGGGGAGGATTGGGGTACTGTTGCCCATGTGAACAGCATCCTTAAAAAAAAAAATCTTCTCACAGGACTGAATGTTTGTAGGGGAGTGTGGTGGGTAAAGAAAGAAAAAATAATCCTGTGTTTTACTTACCAGACTCTACCCATTTGAGGAAAAAAAATAAATTAGCCACCATTTGTTAAAAAAGGGAATTGAATATTTAGTGAGCGATGCACCCCACTGCAGGGTGCCAAGGGCCAGTGCTGCTGGTGGCTATTGAGCTGTGGCCACCTGTGTACTCAGCACTGAGCCGAGACCTTTTAATGTGATTATTGTGCTCCTGTCCTGGGAAGCGCTCATTGCCTGGCAAGACCAGGGCAATTGTGAGACAACATTGCTAGCCAGTGGGAACGTGTCCAGGATTTTTATGGCCGTCTCCATGTACTCATGGAGCATGACTGTGATTTTATTTTTTTCTAATGGAGTTCTGCTTATTGTTAGGTAACCGCGCTGCTTTCCACACGTGTTTGAAGCAGTGCTGGGGGGACTGAGCGGTGGGGACAGTAGAGCTGCGCTGCGTGGTGGTGAGAAAGGGAGACGGTCCTTTCCCCGAGGGCATCGTGCTGCAGATCACCCAAAATGCTGCTACTGGAAAGGGGCAGGAGCCACAGCACAGGTACCGTGGGAGCCAATAACTGCAGCTTGCTCTCGGGAGACATAGTCCAGAGTGGATATGCATTCGTAGCTAATGATGTAGCCTTCCCACAATGCCTGGTGAACAGTCAGAAGAATAAACTGCAGCATCGGTCACTGCTAAACTGAATTTCCGCTGTCTCGTCATTAAAGCAATGAGTGGGGATGACTCATCTGAATAATCATCATAAAAATATATAACGCTCCAGCCTTTGTGCCTCTGCTGGCCTCTATGAATTACCCTTCAGTAAGGGAATTGCATTTAACCTTGTTATGGGAGTCAGAAGCATCTCCATCCTGTGTCTTTTCCAAATGCTGCAGGTGTCAGCACATTTTTAATTCAACACTGTGGTTTTTTTATGGTCTAAATTGTATTTCACTGGCAGGCTGCAGATGGCAAGCCGGTTTCCCCAGCTGGTGTCAATCCGCGCAGCTCTGCTTACTTTGCTGCAGCTCTGCCGATTTGTGCCAGCTGCAGCTCTGAGCTGTGGCACCGCTCCTGCCACTGCAGCCAAGCGAACCTTTATTTTGTGGCTGCGTAATAGCAGAGGTTGTGCAAACGTACGGGAGCAGGTGGTCCACGTCCTTGCTTTTAGGAATTGGACGTGCTTGCATTAGTGCTGGGATATCAGCAAGTGAATTAGTGTCACCCTCTTGGCCAGGTTTGCTAAATGTTATGTGTGATTATGAGTACTTTCATTTTTGGCTATCTATCTGACTTAAGCTACGTTTGCAGAAAGCCACTGCTGTGGTTTTCCTGAAAGCCCGTCCTTTATAAGATGATTTGGATAACCTAAAGTCACTTCTACAGCGTTTGGGCTGAATTGGAGGTCACGTCCCAAAGGGGGCGGTTGAGACCTTTAGCAATAGAGCCATTTGGTGGGAATTCATTCTTGGGATGAGGGACGGAGCTGGAGAAGGGCTCGAAGCCCCATTTGTTCCCCCCTCACCTCAGCTCTGCCGTAAGGAAGCAGAGGTGAGCAGGCAGCCCCAGCCTGGTGCCTGCCATGAGCTGAGCCCAGCTCAGGTCACTGTGGGACCAGAGGAGGCCAAAGGCACCTTCTGAGTTATTTCTCCCTCCCCTTGGGCTGTCGTGAGCAGCCCTTTCACTTCAAGAGCCCAGCAAAACTGCAAGTAAGGATTTGCATAACTTTCTGGTGGTTTCCGCTGGTTTTGAGAGGTTAACATGATATGTCTGGGAAAGTGCCAAAAATATTGGTCTCCTGGACAGAAGTTAGACTTCACCTATTTATGTGCAAGAGCCACAGCAGTAACCTTTCTAAGAAGGAGCAACAATTCATTGCAAGAGTAAACTGTATTTTCTACTCTCCATATCTATTTCAGCATTTCTTTCCTCAAAACAACACTGAAACCAATTTAAAAACAAAATACCTCCACCAGGAATATGGTTTCAAGAGATCAGCAAACTCTCACCTTCCAGAGAAAAACCTGTGTTTGTTTTCTGAGGGATCCCATCACTCTTCATGTCGTCATTGTACGGAAGAAAATGAAACCTTCGGCTACTGACAGATCCGGGAGGGCAAAGAAACTTCTTTCCTGGAGTGGTTTTGTAGCTTTGAGCCTGGCCTTTATATATTGCCATTGCTATATAAAAAAAAAAAATCTCCCCGTCAGATGCCTTCTCAGGTCCCACCAAAGTCAAATAGAAGTTACACAGATGCTTCTAAAACAAAAAGAATCTGCTCTTGCCTAACGAAGACGTAATCCTCCTCTCAGCTGCAGTGGAGTCCTGCTGGTTTGATGATGGGGGAAGTGAGGTCCCACACAGACCCTCTCTTAAAAATAATCTTTGCTTTGGTTTGCCCAGCCCCATGGCTTAGCCCCCTCTGGAGCTGCATCAACTGGAGCAGTTTTGTTACCCCAGCGCTCAGTGGTGCGAGGAGGCTATGGGGTGAGGGAAAGCAGAGGCTAGTCACTGTATTCGCATTTATCTTCCCCATCGCAGGATGTTAGCCAGTGGGATCCTGTTCACAGATCTCATGCTGATTTTAGCAATATGACTGCAAATATCAATTCCCTGTGATACAACAAGAATAAAGGAAACCCCAGAGGCACAATGCTGTTTCTAAAGGGTCGCAGGGAGACTTGTTCCTTGTCCCCCTGCAGAAGGGGTTCATTCCCTGACAGGCAGCCATCGCATCCCTTATCAGTTTGGTAACTTCCCTACTGCACTTGGGATGGTAGGTTGACATCCCACTCTTCACCTGCCCAGGTGGTGGCAGGGGACTTGTCACCCACCATCTGCTGCTCCCTGTGACACACTCCTGCCTTCCCCAGGGAAAGTCTGCTTGCCTCTTTCAGCATGGATTTGGTGATGCTCCCCAACTTGGGTTTGGTGATGCTGCCCAGCATGGCGCAGGTGCTCTCCATAGCCCACCATCCTTCATGCCAGCAGAGAGCCCTGCCTTGGGGTCAGATGACAAGAAATGGGGCCAGTGCTGCTAAGCCTTGGCTCAAAGTGCCTTCCTTGGGCACTTGCCTCATGTCCCAGTGGCTCCTTCCCCATGCCTGCCTCTCTCCCAAAGCAGGGGCATGGCCACACCAAAGCAATGATCCTCTTTCCCAACACCTTCCTGGGTATTCAGCCATGGGGAAGAGGAAGGCTGGGCCAGGAAGTGATATGATCTGGTTTTGTCCCAGATTTCTCCCACGAGGAGGAAGCAGGGCCTGACTGTTTGCTCTCTGCTGTCACTGACCATGCACACTCTCCTTCTCTCCTCTTCCTCCTCCTCCCTCATGCCCTTTTGAACCCTCTCCAGGCTTGAGGCAGCACCTTTCAGGGTGCTCAAGCTGCCCCAAATCAGAGTGGGGTGCAAGCCTTCACTGCCCTAACCCTATTTTTGATCCTTCTGCATTGCCACAAGATTTAATCAATTTGTTTATCAAGCAGTGCACTATTTTCCTAATTAGCCACAGCAGCCCATCCTTACAGCAGACTCTTCTCCCGGTAATGCTCTAGTGTTCAGTTAAACTCTTGGGACACCATTCTGTGATTTGTATGAGATCACACAACTGGGCACGTGATTTCTTTTTATTCTGGCATTTTGGTGGCCATGCTTGGCCTCAGGCTGGTGCCACTGGTCTCCTGGGGAAGGGAAACACTTCCCCCAGCGCTGGGGGAGAAGTGCCACGCTGTCACCAGATCCTCCTCTGAACTTGGGACATCCCTTCAACTTCTACATCTTCCTAGCACCTAGAAGATCTCAAAGGGGAATGTTATGTGGGTGCTAGGCAGGTGCGTGAAAAAGCAAGAAGTATCAGATCTGCCTCAAGGCTTCCCAGAAGCAAAGTGAAACTTCATTTTGCTGCCCTGGAGGAGAGAAACTGAGTCCCCAGCACCATGCAGGAGCTGGACCAGAAGCAAGCCAGATTTTTTCCAGGGCTCTGGGCACAGCTTAGGACAGTTACTGGCACTGCCCACCTCCTCCTACAGTGAGGTCTGCTGAAATCCAGCCTGGGAAATTATCCTGTCTTGTTAACAGCCTGCTCCCTCATTGGGATGCAGCAATATCATGGTCAATGAAAACATGGGCTTCATGCCCCACCCCACTGAAAATGCAGAATAAAGCTCCTGAAAGCGGGCATGCATGAAAATATCAAGACATTGATTTCATCCATTCATTTCAATACCTCAGTCACCATCTAAATTCTCCTCTCTGGCACTTATCCTAGCAACAGCACCTGGTAAAGCCAAGGAGCATCAGCCAAGGAGGGTCTGTCCCCATCCCTGCCCGCTGCGGGCTGTTGGGAGTCTCAGGGTAGGGAACTGCCAGGAGCCACACCACACACCAGTGCGGATCTGCCACGGCCTTGGGGAATGCCAAGGGTGCATTATCCCATATCACCAGCATCCTCTGAATGAGTTTAAATGCAGCTGCCTTGCAAAGCTAATAAATTCATCTTATAGGTTCCAGGTGGGCTTTAATGAACGCTCCCTTTGGCTAACCGGAGCTTCTTCCTCAAATGGAAAATAGGTTTTGAGGTTTTTTTCTTTTTACGTGATGGATAGGAGTTAACCAGAGCCCCCTGTAATGAGCTGTTTGTGTTGGGTTCAAGGGGCAGCTCTGGAAATGCTTCCCCCCTTCCTCCTCACCCCCCAAGGGCTGTAATGTCACCAGAAGATGGACCTCACCTTACATTGCAACAGCTCGTAATCCCAGGGGATTTTGCTGACACTACTGCTGTTTCTAAAAATGCCTCCCTATGTGCCTACCTGCACAGCTTTGGTCCCTTGCCTGGGCCCAGGGACAGGCAGGGCACGGTGTGTTTGTGCGTGTGAGCCTGCAGGACAGTGAGGAGGCGAGTGTCGGGGTGCAAGGACAGCCCGCGGGGGGTCAGCAGGAGAAGCCAGGTGGGGCAGACACCCCGGCATCCTCCTCCCGCTCCCCTTGTGCTGCCCTGCCCGCACCCGACGCTTACCGGGGCCTGTGGCACCCACGGGTGCCAGCACAGGAGCTGCCCTCCCCCACCGCGTCCCCTCAGCACCTCCCACCGGTGTGCCCAGGGCTGGAGCCGGCACCTGCAGCGGGAGGCCGGCCGACGGCACCCACGCCACGGGCTCCTGCCCTCCCCCAGCCTGGTCAGTCTGGGTGTTTTCCTGGTTGCCTCTTACCTTTCGCACTGATCTGGGGACG
Organism: Stercorarius parasiticus; assembly: GCA_013396915.1. Taxonomy (NCBI): domain Eukaryota; kingdom Metazoa; phylum Chordata; class Aves; order Charadriiformes; family Stercorariidae; genus Stercorarius; species Stercorarius parasiticus. The sequence goes on along the minus strand of VWZL01000315.1, from coordinate 51,222 downwards.
GGGGACAGTGTCAGCCAGGCTGCTGCCCCTGCAGGAGCCAGCCGCCAGCCTCTGCCCGCTCAGTGCCCTGGGGTGTTACCCCGGGGGCTTTCCAGGGCTCACATCTTCCTAATTCTCTTTCCCCGGGAGGGGCTGGAGCCCTGCACGCAGCCACGCTTTGCTGCCAGGTCTGTACCGACACTCGGCGCAGAGGGGCTGGGGGACGAGAACAGGGAGGGCTGCAAGAGCCACGAAGCTGCCGAGGCGCAGAGCTGAGCTGATGGAGGAGAAGAGGGAGCCGGGGCTCTGCCTGCCAGGTTTTGTTTGCTGTTTACAGCCGTGCCAGTATTTGCCTGCTCTTTTGGGCTGGGTGCGAGCTCAAGGCAGCTGCATCTGGGAGGATAAACTTGGTTGCATATTGGTTGGGGTGGGTTGCTGGGTTTTCCACTTCAAAATAGTTTGATGCATATACAGTGCGTGTAATTTCTGTCTTGTGATCAGATGAAAATGATACTTTGGGGGAGAAATTAGTGTATACCCCGCTGCATGAGTGGTGCTTTTTGAAGTGGTGCAAGGACTTGAAGTGTTGCTCAGGTGGGTAGGGATGGATGGCCTTAGGACTGGCTGGGAGAGGCTGCAGATTTGCTGGAGAAAGGTGGGGACTGCGGAAGGTGTGTGCATCTCGTGTACAACTGCAAATCTATCCATACAACCCTGCTTGCTTCTGGGCTGTGCTGTTGTCCCATCTCTGATAGGATCACGGCATGCTGGATGCTGCACTGTTGCAAAATTTCCAGGAGCTGGAGGGTGGAAAATGGGTCTATCTTGTGCAATGCTCTGGCCTCCAGAAAGTTGTCTGACCTACTCATCCCCGCAATGAACAGCCAGGGAAATGAGCCAGGGAGGTCAATAGATCCATTGCTTTATGGTGACGGAGAAGCATGTTGTTAGCATTAAATGTGGGGAGGTGGGCAATGCGCTGTGCTAACTTTTACTACCAGCGTAGAACAGGCTTTTTTGTGTGTCATAAGTTCATGAGAAGTTGCTGGAGCTATGTACTTTCTAAAGTTATGTATTCCTCTAGACTCCCTGGGTTTCTGGTGCTTGGTTACTGATGCTTTTGGCAGCAATAAGAGAGAGAGATTGTTGGAGATGTTTGCTTAGTATAAATTAGAATATAGGTCCTTTGACTGGTGAGAGCTGAGAAAATTGTATTAGGAGTCGAGCTTCTGTCACTTAACATCCACCTCTGTTTACATGATAAATATCACATTTTGACCTCAGCAGGGAAGAAAAGTACAGCTAGCCAAAGCAAATCAGTTTGCCTACCTAATGCTCGAGGACAAAATTCCCACTGAGCCCCAAAGCTGAGTATCACGTCCTCTGGGTACACGTGGTGGTTTAACCCAGCAGGCAGCTAAACACAGCCATTCGCTGACTCCCCCTTCAGTAGGATGGGGGAGATCGGAAAAAGGGTAAAACTCGGGACTTGAGATAAAGACAGTTTAATAAGACAGAAAAAGAAGGGAAAGTAATAATAATGATAAAAGAATAGGCAAAAAAAGTGATGCACAGTGCAATAGCTCACCGTCCTCTGATCGATGCCCAGACAGTCCCTAAGCAGCGGCCGCCCCCCCCACCCCAGCCAACTCCCCCCAGTTTTACTGTTCAGCATGATGACATATGGTATGTAATATCCCTGTGGTCAGTTGGGGTCAGCTGTCCCAGCTGTGTCCCCTCCCAGCTTCTTCTGCATCCCCAGCCTCCTTGCTGTCTGGCTGGTGTGAGGACCCAAAAAGTCCTTGACTTAGTGTAAGCACTGCTGAGCAACAACTAAGACATCAGTGTGTTATCAACATTACTCATCCTAAATCCAAAACGCAGTGCTACACCAGCTTCTAGGAAGAAAATTAACTCTATCCCAGCTGAAACCAGGACAGTACATTACATGACAGAAAAATTGCCTCTTCTTTTTAAACCCCAGTAGTCGACTGGGACCCAACAACATCTCCCAGAGTGTGCTTCACTGAAGCTCAGCTGTTGGAAAGAAGCCCAACCCAGCCAGGGGCAGAAAGGACCGTGCTGGAGCTGGTGGCTCCAGCTGGGTTGGGTGGACCCCACTGGCAGCAGCATCCAGGCTCATGGAGCACCCTCCAGCCTGCCTTTGTGCAGACAGACCCAGTTGATAAAAGAACATGCTTTGCCTTTGTTAGGAACCAGCCAGGTGTGTGTCAGTTCTGACATTTATAATGTAGGCAGAAGTAATATTAAATGCCAGATGCTCTGCAGCTGCAGATTGCTCTATTTGAACTCAAATGTCAATTTACAGCTCTGTAGCGGTGTCCCCATCACAGTCCTACCTCCCCAGCAGCAGTGGGTGGGACTGCCTCAGCACCCAGACAGGCACAGCATGGTCTCCAGTGGCTCAGCTTGGCCTCTCTTCAGACCTAATGGGGGTCAGACTCTACATCACACAAGCAGTCTCATGGACTTGCATTTTGGAGCTCTAGCACTCCATAGCTGAAAGCATTTGGATGTTCAAGAGATTAAGATTAGGAGTAGATCTGTCACAGCATGGTCATACCGGAGAGACGTGGCCTCAGACGTGCTCAGGGATGGGTTCTGAGATGAGGATGCTTATGGAGCCTATGTGTCTCCATCCTCCATTCCCCACAGTGTGTCCTGCTTCATAGCTCCAGGAGTAACTGGGTCTTCCCTGAGCTTAGCCATCACAGCCCTCCATCACACAAAGCCTTTTCAAACCAAGAGGCCTTGGTGGCCTAAAGCTTTCTTCCCTGATTCCTCCTGTTAACTGCTAAAATGCAATCTTGACAGATGCCCTCCATCAGAGGCCCTTCAGCCCTCTCCTTCAGGAGGCACTCTCAGGGTCGGTGCTGTTTTCCTTCAAACCCTGAGGGAAGATACCACCATGAAAATTGTCCACCTTCCTTCAGACCCTGAGGAAAGTTACCACCATGAAACGTGTCCACCAGAGGTTTGTTTATTTTTCACTTTCCTTCAAGAGAGCAGCTTTCCATCTCTAGTAGGTCTCCATTCCCTTCCCTCAGCTGTGCCCCATGGCTCTTGCCCAAGCCATGGAGATTTCGGAGAGCGGCAGGTATTCCTATAGGGATGGTGGAAGGTGTTGAGGGGCTGAGCAGTGTGAGCAGACTCTGAGTGCTTGGAAATAAGAAGAGCAGGACTCAGTCTTCTCTACACTGGGGCCTTTAGGGTGTATGAGGGAAGGGGATGGTGTGTTTGGGTTGTTTTTTTCCCCACCAGTGGAGTGTCACCACTGCAAGGAACAGCTCACTTGTAAATACACCTCTGGGGAAATTTTTGCATAGAGCAGCGTCCAGGCTAAAGGCATCCCAAGCAATACAGGCCAGCAGGCTGAGAAAGCGAACACTGTCTAGGATCCTCGCATCTTCACTGAAGTTAGATTGAATGCATGGGTTTACACCTGCTGAGGACCTGTTCATTTATAAGCAGTATTTTAGAATGCTTTGGAATGGGTGGTTAATCTGCCTTCAGATGCTTTTCCTCCATCCACTGACTGTAGAAACTATAGGCCATACCTATCTATCCACATAGAGATGTTAATGGTGTACGTCTGCCTCCTAGAGTCCTGGTTTTGGCCATTCCTCAACTCTGGAAACCTGCCTGTGACATCTTGCCTGTCATCCTAAACCCACCCTCTCCGTGAAGATATCACTCAGAGGAGGTCCGTCTCCACCTCCCACAAGAAATCCACGGCATGAAAAAGAGAGGGCGAGTGGCCAGTGGCAGAGAGGAAAGGGATAAGGCTCAGTCAGCAAGAGGCAGCTCCAGAGGTGCTGCTCAGCACCATAGACCACGGCCAATAAGGCAGTGTTTCAGGTCATTGTTGACACCTAATGGAAGATGAGCTTGGGCATTGCCAGCAGTACACCTGCACTGCAGGGAAAACCACACGTTGGGAAGCAACCTGCACTGAGCCTGTCACTTTTGCTTTGGAGATCTATGTCACCTGTATTTAGTGTAATGGATGGAGAATCAGTGATGCACCTGAAAGCAGGATGTGGCCCAGGCCGCTGCCAAGCTTAGGGAACTCCCTGGCCAATGAAATACTTGCTGAACTCTCTAAGTTTTGCCCCGGTTGTTTTTAACACAGGCAGTTCACTGCTCAGTGCTTGGCCCCTCAAAAGAAGTAGGAGGGGTGAGCCCCCCCAGCACACACTGAAATCTCCTGTGGGATGGTGTGGGATGGGGACCACCACGCCAGGCGAGGTCCTGTCTTACCAGGATGCAACCCAGGTAAACTGAGATGCTGATTTTGGGCTCGGCACGATTTCAGTCAGAGCTCCTCAGGAGAGCCTCATGAGGGGACTGGGGCAGTGGTCGTGATTTGCAGCCCACCAGCAGTCATCTGGGTAGAGTAGCATGGAACAGAGAACCACTCTGTGGTCAAAACAGAGTTTTTGGGACAGTGAGATGCAACCATCAGTCATGGAGTAGGCCAGTGATAGGTGGTTCTTTCCAGTCCCGTGTACTCCAGCTCTAAACTGGTGCCAGTATGGATTTCAGTGGAGTTGCCCTCCCTTAACCCCTCCTGTTATTGCCATCTGATGTGGTTACGGAGATGGGGCCACTCAGCTCCCTGATGGCCCCCAGCCCAGCTGGCGTGCAAGCAACCCAGAAGTGGGCAACACCTTGCAACCCTCAGAAACCTCCCAAAAGAATATAGGGAGGTAGCTGAGGATATTCAGCCTCAAAGCGTCAATTCATCGGCACCGGAAATGTTGTCAGTGCTCCTCATAATTATTATGAGAAATGATTGCCTGACTTCCTTGAAAAAGTTGAGAGATCCAGTGAAATTCTTTTTTGTTTTGTCTTAAAGTTACTGCAACAATTTTTTAGCAGCTTTACATTTTACAGTGTCGACACATTCTACATGCTTAGGAGGAGTAATCTCAGATAAAGGTTTAAACTTCTTTTTCTCTTCCTTTCCTTCTTAAAGGATCTGAACACAGCTGTGAAATGTGAATAGATTTTAACTATTAAGCCCAGACTGCCAAGATGTTATTTCCTGTAGCTTTGACTCATGCAACTGAAGAAGTAAATTGGATCAGAATATTGTTTTGTACAGGGGATTTTAGTCTCCCTCTGCCACCCCCAGGCTTGGCTCTATTTAAAGCCAAAATACCAAGGCATACTCTCATGGGTGCTCATTTCTCCTGCTGGCGAGGCACCTCACGGCAGGAACTGCTTGCTTGGAGCAGGGTGAGTCTGAGTCCCCAGCAGCCTGACCTGGGCTCCCAGTGGTCACCTGTTTGCCAGGGGAAGGAGTCCGGTGTCATCTGGTGTGGGCTGGTGCTGCTCGTGTCCCCCAGGATTGCACGGTGTGGAGAACAGGGCTTTCTCCATAGTATTTATCACCCTGGGCTGAGCGTCTATCAGTGAGACCCGGCCCCAAATCCACGACTGCACAGCTGGGAGGTCAAGCAGAAGGGTTTGGACTGAAAAATCAGCACATGCAGTTGCAGTAGCATTTAATTTATGTGAGTATGTTTGATTGTATTCATGCCTGCATTAATTGTGCACTTTATTTGGCCGCAACAGCACCTGCTAGCACAGAACACACTGGGTAAATAACTGCTCTTCATCCAAGGGACAGCAGGTCATAAGATCAGTGTCCTCTTCTCGCTCCCTCTATCTCAGCATCTCCTTTTACAGCATTTATGCCATAACGAGGTGCAGACGATTCAAAGAAGCCTCCAGATACATCTCATCTACTGCAGTGTCGTTACCGGCAGCTGGAGGCTGTGTGCACAGCTAAACTCCCTCCCGTGCAGAGGTCCTGCACAACATCTATGCATCATTAATGTTGCCCTCATGGAGGGGTGTAATTGCTGCCTAGGCCTTTTGGTGGCTTTCTGCCCAAGGCTTCATTTCATTCTTGATGTGTTATAAATTATTACAATATAGTACCTCTTAAAAAAAAAAAAGTAAGTATGCTGGAGAAGCTTTTGCCTGCTCTCACAGATTTAAAACTGTAGAAAGCACTGACAGCCATCTTATATGATTACAAGATTGCTGTCGCAGAAGTCACCTTGAATAACAGTACCTCATTCAGATGTGCTAGGGGCAAAAACAGAGGGAAACTGTTGTCTTAATTTTCTAGAGACATTTAAATTAGTCACTGTAGTGAGATTGTCAGTCATGTTACCTGGCTGCTGGCTGCTGAGGCTTTGGGACTGCAGTGCTGATAAGATTGCTCTTATTAAGTGATTACAGCTGACACTGGAAAGGGGAAAAGGACCCTTCAGCTTCTTGTGTAAGACTGTCAATGCAGAGTGCCATGGCTGGGCAGCTTTGGATGTTCAGGTGCTTCTTGGTGTTACCATCTGCTGCCCTATTCCCGACCTGCAGTGATGCCAGTGGAAGTCCTCCTAACCAGACAGCAAAACACTGGTTGCATAGCAATTAAGTTTGGAGGAGAAAGCAGTGAGCTACCTGGGAGAGAACTGCCGGTCTGTAGGGGGAGGGATGAAGGGAGATGCTTTTCCTTTCCGCTGTTGGGTAGGCGGTTGCTACAGGCTCCCTCTGTATCCACTCCTTGGGCAAATGCCCATTGGGAAGTTGCATTAAATTAGTGTAGGACACATTTCTGTCCGACATTTGGTTGCTCAGTTTTCCATGGTGTATATCACTATGAGAGCTGCAGAAGAAAGGCAAGACTCCTCAACAGGGGTGGACCAGGAGGAGCTTGCTGCGGGTACTGAGCGATTTCAGGTACAGAAGTTTTGTTTCCCACCTCAATCCTAAAGCTGAAAGTAGAGGAGTGAGGACCAAGGGAAGGCATGATAACAATCTTCAAAGCAATTGCTGCAGAGTGGGAGGGAGACGCTCCTCATGCCTGTGGGGGCTCAGGGGAGAAGTCACAGGCTTTATGTAGGCCTGGGTGAGGTGTCCGCATGAGTCGCCAACAGCCGGGGCAGCTGTGCACCACGACAGACTGTCTGTGAGGACTGAGGAGGGTCTGCAAAGCAAGTGTTTATGGGGGATGGACTCAGCCTAACTGGCCTGTCTTGGAAAGAGGAGCTGAAGAGGTCCCTCCAGGCTGGTCCAGCCTCTGCTCCGACCCTGAGGTAGCTTCCTCGTTGAGAAGGGGAACCGGTAAAGGGAGACAGACATAATTGCATCTTTACCTGATGATTTGTCTGGCTTGTCCCTGATTTTCATGCTTTTCTAGAAAAACTACAAATAAGGAAGAAATAAGTGCGAAGGACAGAAGAACAAGATGTTGGTGCTGTCTAACGACACAGCCCTGAATTCACTCCTCTCCAAGCTGCTTCAAGACTACATGCAGCAGACGAATAGCTCTGCACCTTCCCAGGTCAAAAGTGCCAGCAGCAACCTGGAAATCATCTACGTGCTTCTGATGATCGGCCTCTTTGGCTTCTTCACAGTGGGAGTCATGCTGACCAACATCCGCGCCAGGAGGCTGGAGGAATCCCGTGACCCCTACAACACCTACATTGCCACAGACATTTGGCACAAGAAGGACAGGGAGTATTTTCAAGCCAAGCTCATAGAAAATTACAAGCTGTGCTGTGTCTTTGAAAACCAGATGGCCGTGGAGCAGCCAAACCTGCAGATTCCCGAGGCGAAGTCTTCCTAGCAAAATGGGAGAAAGGACTGCACTTTGCACAGGGACAACCCAAACAATACCTGGTATGAACCAGGCTAGCTGCTTGCCCATCTGCTGAGCCGCAGGTGATGGCCTCGGTCAGGCTGAATAACCATGAACTGACGGTGAAGCTGAAGGGTCTGTGATGGCCCCCGTGCTGCAGAAGTGCCCGGCCACCAGTACTTTGTTGCAATCACTGCAAGGTCAAGGAGGGGGAGACGCTGTGGGAGCATCATGGACTCATCAGCTTCACCTAGCCATAAAAGCAAATGTTGGCGTTGCCAGTGTGAACGCTTGCAGTAGTCCACGTAATTAAAACCAAATCGGATCAAACACAAGCTAGAGGCATTAACAGACAAGTATGGTTTAGGCAATCATTTTCAAGTAAGACCAGTTTCTTCCAAGAAAAAGTAGCTGAAATACTTCATTTGCATTTTTGCCCAGCATAGAATAACAATTTTATAAGTTGTACAATGCTGTGGATGACCTATTTCTTTCAGAATCATGCAGCTCTTTGAGATAAAATTTTAGAAAAAGATTCCTATTTTTTGCTGAAAACCATTTCTGTAGAAAAATGCAGACTTTGGAGGGAAATTTTTTAGTGTCTGTCCCTAATTCCTAACAGGTACCCTGGACTGGTCTTGCCAGCTACTTTTGGTATTCCTTCTCATGGATGGGGATTCATCCTGGCAGCAATATCCACCCTTGTACAAAGACTCAGCAGCCCACAGGTTCTATGCCATGCAAGTGTGTAGTGTTTCAAGAGCTTCAATCACAGTTAATTATTGCCCTTATTGACCTAAGTGCTAGCCCTTGGTTGGAAAGTGAATTGCCACTCTATGAAGAGCAGTTCCACAAAGCATCTGATGTTTAATCACCCACACAGCTTATGTCTGTGCTTGACTTAAATCCTGTGAGCTCTCTGGAGCAGCCTCCCTCGGTACGGCTCTTTATCTGTCACAGTACCCAACGCGAGGTGGGTGCCAGCAAGATTTTCCTGCCCTTGTCCTCCTTACCCCCTCCTTCAGCCAGCCGTGTCTGCCGAGCCACGGGGGGAAGGCGGGAGCCAAACTCGGCTTCTCTGGCAGCAGTGATCAGCTGCCTCTATTAAAAGGGAGAAATACGGCTCCCCAGGACACTGCGTTACTCAGAATAGCAACCTCGCCAGCTTGAAGCCTGTTTTCTTGTTTGGGATCAAAGAAGCAATAGGCTGGGCAGGAGAGTTTTTTTATTTCTGCTCTTCAGAGGCACATCCCATTTTTAGCTGCTGGAGAGGAAAGAGAAGCGGGAAAGGCTTGAAAGAAAGTCGTGTGGAGCAGCTGCTTCAAAGGCAAGGCGAGAGCAGAGCTGGGGCAGATGGCTACCCACCTGTTTGGAGGGGCAAGCGATACACGTTGCAGCACATCCCCTTTCCATGCATAGATACTTCTTTAGCACTGCACTTTCATTAAAGTAATATTCTAGCCATGTTTGTATTCCCATAATACTTAGGACAATTAAAAAAAATATTTTTTTAAAGGTATTTATATAGTGTCCACCATTAAGCTGAGGACAAGATACATATTTTTAATGTCTAGAACAGCTTGGAAAAATCTCCATCAGCTTAATTATCTGAGTCACTTTTTCCTCTAGAGGAATGTAAACTAAAGCCAGGCTTTGGAAAAATGTTGATTTCTCAGCTTGGGCACTGCTCTTTTGGGATCTCACCACGCAGTCTGTTCATTACTTGCATTTCCCGCCTGCTGTGAGAGTGCAAATGCTCTTGCTTGCTGGTTCTCCAGAGGCAAGCCCGTGCAGCATTGCTGCCAATGTTTAAACTTGTATGAAAAATGGCCTTTAATTATATTAAAACCTTCAAACATTAAGCTTGTTGAAAGGGCTCCTTCCTGCAGCTCCCCCTCCACCCCAATTTTTTTTTTTTCAGGTATTTTGGGTCTAGGCACTTGCTGGTCACCTTCTTTTAATAGCCTCAATGTAGTTCTTTGACAAGGGTGATTGTCAGCGTTAGCTGGCTTCCACTTTTTTTTTTTCTGAGCTCTGCTATTTTATTTATTTAAAAAAGAGGGGAATAAATGTGCCTTAGTCATAAGACTTTCCTGTGCCACTAGGCTACAAATCACCCTTCAGTGGAAGTTGTGGACTCCCACTGTGGCCTTTCACACTACCTTTCAGTCTTGTCGTTCTCCTTTTCCCCCTATTTTTTCACTTGTACAAAGCAATAAAATATCAATTACAAACTGCGCTTGTGGCCTCAGATGTTTTTTTTTTTTCTCCTAAGCTGTTTCACAAGCTCGCAGAAAGAGCGCTGATACTACCTGACGGGCACCCACTCACCCGTCCCCTTTCTACACCCTATTAACCAGAGCCAGGCCTGGGTGCTGGGATATCTCTCGCTACACCTAGATCTGGAGGAATACCAAAATGTCAGGAACAAATTCTTCATCTCAAGCAAACTCCCAGGGTTTGCAGTACCCCGGGCAAGACTGGCTCCGGCATTCGGTGCAGCCATCCTGGCGGCAGCCTTTGGGCACACAGCGCACACAGCTTTCCACTGCAGCCCCAGCAGCACCTGCCCCGCGGGGGCTTGGGTTTTGTGGTACCCATCCCGGAAACGACACTGGGCCTGGCAAAAGGGAAGAAATAACTGTGGGGTAGTAGTCCCTCCCCCCAGCAAGGGAGGAAGGTCTTGTGCCCATGTGGAGCCCAGTGGCTCCACACAAGGCATCGGCTGGGCAGCCAGCCCTCATGGGGTGCTCTGTTGATGAGACTTTTTAAGGCTAGAAAGGATGACTGATCACGAGAGAAGTGGGAGTACACATTATGAGATCTTACAAGGTCAGCCAGGTCTCTGTGCATGCACTCCTTGAAAAAGGCTCTGAAATCCTTTTCTATACAGCTCTGGATTATGTAATAACAGTTTTGGAGATGTGAAGTGTGAGCCAAGCTGCAGCCTGCATCGCCGAGCGTCCTCCAGGGCTTGTAAACACAGCTCCCACTTCCTCTGTCATTATCCCTGATTCATGCAGGATGGCTGACACGGGACCCATCTCTGACTTCATGTAATGGGAGAAAGAGCATTCACTGGCCAAGGAGTGCCTAGAAATGTGTGATTAGTTCACTCGCTCATCATCTTTGCTGTAGACCAAAGGCCAGCAACAGGCCTGTCATGTAATTACCATCACAGGGAGCTTACGTTTTCCAATTTCCTGCTTGCTGGGGAGACTGAAGAATCTTAAACTCATTAGGCATGCACTTTCTTTGGCCCAAACTTTAGAAGTCTTTTGCTCAGGAGACACAAAATAGCTAGGGAAACTGGCAGAGGTTTATTTTTCTCTGGTCCCCGATAGCTAAAGGCCCTGACTTCATCAGCTGTGGCTTATTCTAGTTGGTAGCCTTGCCACCAGTTGGCCTAATGAGGATACCTCCAGGCACAGTTATTGCTCTCTGGCTACTTACAGTTTTTATAATAGAAATCACATTATATAGAAATGCCAGCATTATACAGAAATGGCATTTTGAATTGAAGCCCTACATTGTTTACAGCGACGTGGTGGTAAAGCACAAAGTTCTCAAGCAAAATCAAAGCCCAGTATAGCAGGTTCTCTCCTCTATATATTTTGTGAGGTTTTGTTTTGTACAGTTGCAGACTAACCTGGAAGTTGTGTGGTACAAAGCCACACAAATAAAATATTTATAAATAACCGGTACAGCACAAATGCGGACAGGATTCTGCGTCGTACCTCTCGGAGGGGAAAGTCAGTCCTCATGCCTTGGGGGAAGAAGATCCCAGGAAGTTTTTCACTAGGTTATGTGGCCACTGACTCATGGGCAGATGAGTTCTCCCTCTTCTCCCCTTTCCTGCCTGCCCTGGAAACCTGTCTGGATTGCCCAGACTCTGGGCAACTCTGTGACTGCTGCAGCCTCCCCAAGCCTGTCTTCTCAGGCCGTGGCTGCAAAGCTGTTGCAGGAACGTTATCTGCAGTACCTCTACAGGAGAAGACTTCCCCAGCCATGCCTGGAGCAGGGTGCAGCATGCAGCAAGGTGCAGCTACCCTTCTCTGGCAGCACGCAGTCATTTGCTGGAGTGGGAGTATGTTTACCTGAGGATACGTCTGCGTGGGCTCACACAGAGGGTGTATGGGTGGCCTAAGCTCAGCTTTAAGACAGCCAGATGCCAGCTCTAGCTGTGAGAAAGCATGAGTAGCATGCTGAGGTTGAGACCAACATGCCCTAAGCAGTGGCTGGAAGTGGTTTACATCCAGGGAGCACAGAGCCCAGGGAAGCAAGCCTTTGCTGATCCATAGCCACTCTGTAGCCTGACGTGCACAACCCTCCTGTAGGAAGCCCAAACTGAGAGCTCATCCTTTGCCTTCACTGCAAAACCTTCCCTCCCTTCTCGCCAGCCTGGAGAGCTCCAGGCCCTGGTTCTCATCTCCCATCTCATGGAGAACTTGCGTCTGCAGCAGCTGGCTTTTCATTATACCCAGCAGAAATCCTTAGGGCTGCAGGTATGAGAGATCAAACCCCTTACTACTTAATAGTTGTCCATCTAGAAAATACTTTACAGTCAAAGGCAGCCCAAGTGTGCAAGTCTGAAGTGAGTTCCTCCCCCCTCCTCACTTTATAGTTATCAGTGTTATCTTTATTTGCAGTTGGTTAGGTCAGACCTGCTACACCGGGAAACGTGCACAAAGACAAGCAGAAGGAAACCGATAAAAATAGAAGATATGAGCAATCAGAAGCAAGCAGAACATTCTTTACAGCTGATAACTGGAATTATATAATATTTCTATGGCATCCTGTTTCATTTTTACATGTTGTTATCACTATGCCAAACTCACTCCCTAATCTCCTTATCGAGCTGGAGCCATCAGCTGCGCATGTGAAACCTCCACGACGCCTTTCTCAAGAAATTGCTCAAGGGACCAGTACAAATGCGATTGCTCGGCAGAGGAGCCTATGAAACGTCACGCTGTGTTTCACCGCTGGGGTGGGCAGAAGGCTGCTCCCTGCAAACAGAGCTGTCAGCGCCCGTGGCTTCATGGACACGTTCAAACAGAGAAATGGTCCCAGTCGACCACCTTTAAATGATGAGAAGCAAAGGCCGATACCGTGCCAAAATAGGCAAGCAAAGTGCTTAACTCTTGGTAGTTCTAGGGCAGGGCTTGCAAGGATAGTTGTTTCTAAAGACAGCTTTCAACTGCACCCACGAGTGTCCTGCAGATCAAAACGGGCAGATGTACATAACTATCAATGGAAATGCACAGATGCTAAATCCAGAAGTGAACATTGTGACCATCTGCTCTAATTTAGCAGAAGAAAGGCCAAAGACTCTAATGCAATACTTTCTCCAGGCAGGCCCAGAGCTTCTGGCTGGGCTACAGCATGTTATTTTCAGAGGCACACTCAAGGCTCACCAAAATAATTCCTCTGCTCAGTCCACAAAATCCACACACTGGACCAGGGGCCACCAACCTTCCAAGACCGAGACCCAAGCAAAATAAAAAGTGACACCTTAATGTGAGAGCACTTCCTCTAAAAACCACTTAATTCAGCATTGGTCTGATGAGTGTGATAGCAGTTTGATGACAGGTACACCACACCACCCAAAACACAGCTGACCTTCACAGAAATACACTGATTTTGACCGATGCCCAGTAAATGGATTCTCAGACAGTTCTGATTTTGTTTCTAGATGTGGTGGCTTTCCTACTTTTATACAAGGAACGAATAAGCTCGTTAGCCCAGCTGTGAGCATTCATTTTGATTTAATATTGAGGATCAGGGATTGATCGGTGGCTGCTGTTCAGCACAGCACACTTACCTGCTGGGGAGCTAATGCTCATTTGGCACAGCCCCATCAGCAATATCTCTTCTGCCACCCCCCACTGCAATACTCACCCTTCTCCAGGTTTTCCTCCAAAGCACAACCTCTGGCCTTCGGACCTCCCTCCCTCAGCCTCCCCTGAGGGTCCAAAGGAGCATAACCCCTCTGCCCCGGCCGAAGGGGGCCATATCAGCTGAAGATCTAACCCATTGTTCCCAAAGTCTCAGCTCCAATTTCCTTTTTCCTTGTGACGTCCAGCTTCAAGCGGCAGGCTAATTTGTCAGGGGAACAGTTGATTCAGCAGCTGTTCTGGTTTGCTGTTGTGCACATAAGCCTCAAGCATGGGTCTTTGTTTGGACCCACGGCAACAACAGGCTTAGGGACCTCCAATCGGATGGGACTTTTTGCCCTGGCAACATTTTCTCAAGCCTTTATTATCAGCTTCTCACCTAACAATGCACAACGAAGCTGGGAAAAGAGTGCAAACAATTTCATACCAACTCCGCACCTGCCAGTAAGATCCCTTCTCCGGGCTGCTCCAGCTGAGCTCGCCCTGCAGGTGCCTCTGCAGCTTCACCCCGAGCAGTCCAGCTCCCGGGGACCCAGGCATGGATCTGACACGGAGCTGCATGCAGACACCAGAGGAATAAAACATCAAATCCTCCCCATACTTCTATTTATTTTTCACCTTAGTGTGCAAGAGTTATGGTGCAGGAATAGACAAACCAGCGCACTCATCCATCAGGCACCCTCTGCCAGCCAAGGAGCCACAGAGATTTACCCTCAGGCAGCCTGTGGCAGGACCGACACCTAAAATTAACCCTCTGCTGTGTTTCCATTTATTTCCTCCCCTCAAAAAAGAAAGTGAGATCTTTCTCTTTAACAACAACACCCCAATAGTATTTCCATCGAAATCCTGACCTTGCGAAAGGGACTGTAACAGAATAAAATGCAATTTGAATAAAACTAAGTAGATGAGAAACACACTGGTTCATGCTAATCCAAATTTCCAACGGTGTTGGCTAGCTCACTGCAGGATACAGGCAATAGAGACAGGGCCTTCTTTGCTAACAACAAATTATTTAATCCAACGTGCACATTAAACAGTCTCTTCTGGATTTCTTTACGTGCATGTTGCTCTTTATTTCTGTTTGTAGAAGTCACTGTGTGTCAGTGTCAGAAATTGCCAGGCCTGTTGAAGCTACCACTGGATAAGACCTTTCTTCTCAACGGCAGACTATCCCAGCTCAGATTTCTGTCCTGCTTTCTTCTCATTTCCCATGTCCCTCCAGGGAAACATGACTACGTCCACCTCAGCTATGTAGGGCAGCTCTTCTCCCTGGAGGCCCCCCCCCCGGCCAGGCTTCGGCAGGAGTAGAGGTAATGATAATGTCTCTGCTGACGGCGCTGCTGTCACTGACAGCAGTGGAAACAGGATCTCACCCTCTGATTGGGACTCATGAGGATCAAAGAAAAGAGCATCACCCTATAGCACAGGACATCACAACATCCCAGCATGTCTCCTGTGAGGGAAGTGGTCTGGTCTTGTTTGAAGAATGGTGTTGTATGATGTAAACCAATACCTTGTGATCTGGCAGTGTAAAAAACTGAGCAAAACTACCTTGCCATGGTGTGTGTTCAGCATTTTGTGGTATATCACGTGGATGCCAAAGCATAACTGCAGTAACAGCAGAGGCAATTGTCAGGCAAGTTAAATGGCAACGAATACATCCATTAGCAGCTCAACAGGGCCAGCAGCCATGTCAAAACCCCAGATCTGCTTCCCAGCTCTCCCACTAAGGTGCCAGGACCTGGGGTACCATGGGCACCACAGCTGCACTGGTGGTACCAGCTCTTCCTTCCTTCCTCCAGGTCCATGCAGCTTTCCTCTTCCCTCCTGAACTTCCTTCAGTGGGAAATAACACAGGCGGTGCGTTGCCCCGCATCCAGGTTCTCCTCTTTATTTATCCACAGGGTCTGTTGGCACTTTTGGGGGATTTGCAGAGAATTAAGTAGTCTGCGAAATTTTAGAAAAGGAGGAAAGGGATGTTGCAACCTGATGTGTTTATCAGATGTGTTTGTGGTTTTATTCCACGATACAGTTTCCATCCAATGAGGAGCACAAGCCCACACCTACTGCGGGGACCAGTTGGTGGCCAGCTGTGCTGGTGCACGCTCCTGGACGGCTCTGAGGAAACACATTAAACCCCCATGCAGGTGGTTCAGGCTAACACATTTTATCTGGAAATCTTCAAGGGAGGGGGAAGAGGAAACAGGCAATTACAGTGGCAGGGACAACATGGGGCAACCTGTCAAACTGCCTGGCCCACTGCCGTCATGTGTAGCCGTACCCAGATGCCTCCCTAGATCATGGCCCTACACAAATACTCCTCCTCAGCTGACACCTCCTCTTTCCATTTTTGGGATGTTATGGTCAGATCCCAGGCGACTGTTCCCAGCTGCCTAGCCTATGGTTTTAGAAATGTCCAACTCAAGGTCAGTATCTGAGAAGCTCATCACAGCGATGGTCCAGAAATAACACCCTGAAGGGTAACCACCCTGCCACAGCTGCACCTCTGCCAGCGGCTGCAGTCACAGGGCGGCTGTCCTAGTTTGAGGTAAAACAGAACCAACTTTCTGTTCAGTAATTTTACTTCTTAGCTAGGCCTCTTCTAACTCTCTGAAATTAACAGCATGTTGTGTCTAAAGCGGTTCATTCTCAGAGTGATAAGACAGTTTGTGCCAAGGAATGGTATGCACAGAGGCCCTTGCTTATACTTATTGCTGTAACAACCAAGGTCAGCTAATTTCGTTATTTGCCCTGTTGGAGGGTCGGAAATGGAGAAGCGCAGAGAGGTCTCACCTGCAGGGAGGAGCAGACAGGACAGGTGACCCAAAATTGACCAACAGGGGTGTTCCATCCCATCTGCCACATGCTCAGTATAAAAGCTGAAGGATCAAAGGATCAACTCTTTCTTTTCTTCGACGGCTGACCTCCGAGGAGGACCCTGTCTATTCATCTGCCTTTGATCCCGATCCCTGTGTTCCTGACTCCAGCTCTGGAATCCAGTTCCCACCCATCGCTGAATCCAGTCTGGGACTTCCCCAGTGCCTGCCGGTGATGTCATCCTGGGAGCTGAATATGGTTTTGTATATACTGAATCTATTTCATTATTTTCCTTTTTATTTTATTATTAATATTTCATTAAAGTAGTTTAGTTTCTTCTAAACTCATAAATCTCTCTTTATCTCTTCTCCTCCTCTCCGTGTATGAGAGGCTGGCGGGGAGCGTCTGTCACCGGCCATTGGCAAATTTGGCCAAAACCACGACAGCGGCAAACACAACTTCTCTTCCAACGCTGTAGGCCCTCTATGTGCCTTCCCCTTCCGCCCACCCTGAACGCAGTCAGGACTAAAATACAGGAGAAGGAAAGATCTTTGCCAAGCTTCACGGATAGTATCCGCGTTCATCACAGACAGTGCCAGATGTCAGTGTCCCTCCTGCGGGAAGGGCACCGCTTGTCCTCTGGTGTAACCATCAGCCAGCAGCCACTGCCGGCGGGCTGGCTCAGACTGTCCCAGGGTGATGTTTTCCTCTGCCAGAGCTCCTTAATCTGTAGCCTGTGGTGGAAACAGGATGTGAAGCACAGGATGGGAGTGGCAATTGCTTTTATTGCTGTCCTGAAGGTGATACTACTCAAATCGTATTACCATGTGTTTTGGACAGGAGCCAAAAACGTGAACATCGGACGACAATAAATGTGGACATTTTTGCTTCCCAGGTCCAATCAAAGGGCAACATCCAGAACTTTATTGCCAGTAGGTGAGTCACAAGCAGCAAAACCTGGATGTGGCTTTGAGACAACCAGCTCCTGAAGCAGTTACATCTGCGCAGAGCCCGTACGTGAAATGAATTAAGGGATGAAGCACGCACAAGTCCGCAGTGCTTGGCAATGCCTTTGTCTGAAGCGCGCTCTGTTGCGAGAGGATGGGTCCCGGTGGCACTGGCAGCCACAGCTGCCTCCCAGTGACATGGGATCACAGCAGCACTCAGACAGCATTAGAAAATGAAAATTCCTGGCAAAGGGAGAGTCTGAGAATGGTGGGAGAGCAGCAAAAGCTGTGGAGGTATGTTACACTAGAGTACCAAGAATGCTAAATACATTTAGAAGGATCAGACAATAAATGTTGGAAAAGCTAAAAAAAAAGGAATAAAAGAAACAAAGAGCCTAAACTTAACTGCCTGAGACTTTTATCATCGAATCACTCATAATACAATGTCTAATAACATCATTTTTGCCATCTGACTCACACTGCATATCTCACAGAAGGCAGAAGCTCTTTTCTTTCATCTGCTGTATTCAATGTGCAAGTAGCTGTTCAGGGTTCGCTCCTGTTGCTGAGGAGGAGTACTGGGAATGTCCTGTAGGAAAAAACAGTTAAGAAGGGGCGAGCCACATGGCTGCAGTGTGGTGCATGGGCACGAAGCAGAGACCCTTGGGCAGATGTGCCAGCACCAGGCTGTTTCCACTTAGCCCCAGTGTACAATCCGGGCTGCAAGTGTTTTGCAGAAATACTCCAGGATTCAGACGAGCTTTTTCTCACACCTACACTTGAGCATGAAGAGAGACAAACAGGTCACCAGATAACCAAGACTTGCCCAAGGCTTGTTATTGCAACAGCAAAATGAAAGCTCTGGCACATTCTCAGCCACATAAACTTGGGCAATGCGATTCGTGACATGGCCTGACCTGCACGAGAGGCAATGTGCACTGCCTTGCGCTGGGGCCATTACCTGCAGCCCTCACCCTCAGCCACCACGAGTGAGTGCCCCTTCTCAGACTCTAGAAAGCCAAGATGACTCGGCCACCACTGAGAGGAAGGACACGGCACATTATCGCCTCCCCCAACCAAGGTTCTAGGAAGCAATTTTCTACATAAAAGAGCTCAGTACTCTAACAAATCCTCCTCAGCTCTTGACTGACTCTCTGCTCAAGATATTTCTCCTCCAGTGCTGTCTCCTCTAGCTCCCCACAGAGCAGGTCTCCTGCAGCAACATGCCAGCCTCCTGGGCACTGTGCCCCTGCCTAGTGGGCAAGCCAGGCCTGCCTCTGAGACACCTTGGGACCCTCCAGCCAACAGCTACCTCCAGGAGGGATGATGGGGAAGGGGCACCCCTCAGCACCCCTGTCTCAGGGATGGTTCATTCCTGGTGTAAATGCCTGTCAGGGCTTGACCTAGATTTTTTTTGAGGAAGTCACAGGGCTAGCGTGCAAGGAACCACATGGGGCTGAGGTCCTCAGTACCCCACTGTCCCCGATGACCGGTGTGGTCTGTTTGCAGGACTCGGCCATGTGAGGAATGCTCTTCGCTCATCTTAGATCCAGACATTCCTTCATCCCACTTCCTCTGAGGCAGGCAGGTCACCCTGGCTCAACAGGAAAGATGGCTTGAAGACATGATCCACCTTCTATCCCAAGGGGGTGAGAGCATGGAAAGAAAACAAGCTAGCACGCTGCAGAGGAAAGTGTGCATAGGAAATGCTTCAAGTCTGAAGCTCATCTGGGCTTGTCTGGGCGCTTCAATAGCATGATGAATCTTCCGTTCCTGGCTCATTCCCACCCATAGGATTTTAAAGACATGTCTGCCTGTCTTGATCATGTCCTGCAAGTGCTTCCAGGTGTCATTGGTCCTGGAACAAGGGCAGCACTAGTTCAATTTCTGCCAGCCCCTAAACCCCCCTCCAGGGTTTTGATTCTCACTGTAGAGTTGGGAACACTCTAAAATCTCACATTTGTGGAAAAATATAACTAAAATAGCCTTGCTGATATGCATTGTTTCCTTATGTTATCTTTTTTAAAAAAATGAAACTTCAGTAATAAGAGAATCATATCCTCAGCTGATGTGTCCTGGCCTATCTCCTCTAAAGCTGATGGAAACCTCCCAGCTTATTCTGGGGTCCATATGCCTTCATTGAAAGACTGTCAGAAATACTTCTTCTGGCCCAGCTGTTACGTTTGTGCTCAAAAGCCCTTCCCTCGTCCTGCATCCCTTTTTAAAAGAAAGGTGCCACCTGGCAGTGGCACAGACTTCCATGGCTGTGGGTGGAGGAAGGAGACTGTCACCATTAGGCAGGTGCCAAGTGCTTGTTCCTGGTCAAGGGACATGGTTGTCGCTGCATGCCTCTTTCCATCCACATCGCGATGGGATCCAGTCCTGTGACGCACTCCCACAATTTACGCCTTCCCCCTCACCTGGACATCTTATGCTACCCCAGCTCCTGTGTTCTCCTTGTCAGGAATGGTATCTGGATGCTTCCTCCATGTGACGGGAGATCTTTGCTGTCCTGCCGTGGGAAGGACAAGTAGGCATCCTACCTCCTTTGCCTCGATATGACTGAGTGGGGAGTCCATCTCACAGCACTTTTGCTGTCGTCAGGTTAGAGGTTGACACTAATCACAGTCATTAGAAAGCAGACTCCTCTTGAGGGCACATTGTGCTGAGAGGCGGACTTGTCACCCTTCGGGGTTACCTGTCTCTCCCTGTTGAGCAGGGAGGCTCCCCACAGAGTCCCAGGCCATGAAACAAATCCCACCTTTGGTGTATGCTTGAGCCTGTCCCTCTCAAACTCCCATGTTGTGCAGGGGATCAGACGGTCATCGTCACCAGTGGGTTTGCTATCAGTGTTTAAACTTTTACATTTTACATTTTGTTTCCAAGAAAAAGGACCATCAAATCTAGGGGAGAGGTGTGAAAATAGGTGGGTTTTCCATCTCCACCCTCTAGCTAGGTAAAGGAGCGGGGACTGGAGCTGGAAAGGAGCTACACTTGATGGGGCAAAAGGACAAGGTGTGAGGCTCACTTTTCCCACGCTTCCTCTAAAACTGGAAACAAGACTGCTATTTCAGTATAATGCCAGGTCTAATCTGACAAGCCCTACAGAGAAGACAGCTAATTAGCCGTGCTGTAGGGCCATGCTGACCCAGCTACGCCGCTCCCTGGCCCTCACCGGCATCTCCACTGCACCGTGTCCTGCCGGAGCATTCACAGCCAGACCAGGTCTCTGGCTCTGCCTGGTTCAAGACTGGGCAGACAAGGCCTGCTGGTGTTTTGTGCTCCAGGCTGGGTTTTGACTCTTGGAGGGATGGTGGCTTTAGACCAGTATTACTTTTCGCACCACATTTTGCTTCGATAGCCGGGGGTTAGCTGTAAAGGCAGCCTGGCAGCAGTGGGGGCTATGCACAAACAGGGGAAGGCACATGAGGGAGTGCCTTTACCAAACCTCTCCTTCTCCACCAGCTCTGCTGCCTGGGAGCCCTCAGGTCTCCTTTCCTCCCTTCTCCCTGCTTCTGCCTTTCTTCCTATTTCTGCGTTTGTTAGCCAAAGGTGCAGCTCGCCTAACGAGCTGCTGATACTTTCAAAGCACTGTGTGTTATCCAGCGGAGATCAGATATGTGAAAAAATGAGCAGTTTGAAACGGCTCCTGCAGCAAGATTTATGAATCCGTCTGACCGCAGTTTAATAGCAATAGCTGCCGCTTCCCGAAGGCAGACATACCCTGCTGTTGTGGGGCCCTGCCTCCCTCGCCTTCAACAGTCCTCCTCCCTCCTGCTTTCCACGGAAGGAAAACCAGCTGGCGTTAGCATGAGGTCTCCTCCTCCCTCAGCTGCCTTCGGTTGTTCTGGTTGCACAGAGTAACCCCACGCCAGCCCTTGTCTGTGGCTCCCATGGCCAAGTCTGAGTTAAATTAGACATGTTGCAAGCCACAACTGGTGTTATGTGTTGATCCTGAAAGGGGACTTGGCTGTGGAGGGGTGTAACTCGTGCTGTTTTGCCATGCAGAGGGTGTATGAAGGGAATAAAACATCCATGCCCAGCTGGCAGAACAGGATATAAGAGGCTGGGGCAGGAGGACGCGAGATGAAAGATAGCAAGGTTGCTTCATCTAGCATCCTCTTTCCTATTCCGGGCTACTTTCTTTCCCCATCCTTTCACCAGAAGGTTAGAGCAGGATGAGCGGGGATGTAGGTGTACACTGAAGGGGGAGGCACAACTGCGGAGCCTCTTTCCTCTGGCATGACAAGGTGGCATCAACCAAACACATCTGGGGGGGCACTAGGACATTGCTGTTTTCTTTCCCATTTCTGAAAGTTGCTGACTTTAAAAATGGCAGGTCTGCGATGAATAACCAAAAATCACTCCAGGCCCACAAATCTGCTCAAGCACCTGACCGCCCAGAGCTGCCTTTATGCTTTAATTTGCCCAGTATCGAGGCAACTGAGTCCTCATCCATGTTACTCCCATCCCCTCCACAATAAGGGAACATATATGGCCACTTGCCTGGAACCCCCATGTAGCAGGAGCCTGACAGGACTGTAGTATCCTGTTACCACATTGCTTTGCTGACACTCCCTCCTGCATAATGTGCCTGTGATTACTTGCTAGAGGCGAGAAGCAGAGGCCACTCCTCTCCTGTGCTCCTTAAATAGTTAAATGCATTGGTCAGCTGGGAGCAAGCCTGACAGCAGAAAGAGGTGCTGCTCCCAGGACAGAGCCAGAGGTCTGCACGTAAGCAAGCTGCTTGACTAGGTACAACCTTTCACATCTGTTGTTATGGTGTCTGGGGTGTCTGCAACTTCCTTTACATAGTGATAAGTAGGCACTGGTTTAAATTTTCATTTCAGTTTTCCCATTATTTTGGTTACATTTACTGGATCTTTTTTCTCCTAAAGTACTGTTCTCCAAAAATCAGCTCTGCTTAACGCTCAAGCTACTAGTAATTTATTTTTTTTAAATTAGCTAGATAAGGCATTACACACATAGCTCTGTGGCTGCTTTTATATTTCAGCATGTGTTTGTGTGTGTAGAGAGACAAGTATATGCACATATATCTGTGTGTGTGCATTTGTATGCATGGACTTACGCCTACTTTTGAGGCAGGCGATAGCGACGTATCTCTCTAGTTGATGTGTGTGGGACACACCTTTGCACACACACAGCAAGTGGTCAAAATGGAAAAACAATCCGTAGGTTGTGGAAAAGCGGTGGAGAGGGGAGTGGGTAGAAAGGGGATGAGTCCCACCGTGGGAAAAAAAGGCTGATTTCTAACCTGTGTATCTAATGTGATGATGGGGGGAAAGTAACAATACAGATGTTTGAAGCCTGGAGGAGTGCTGATGTGGTGTCCCAGTATATTTCCAGCATTGTCTGTGGTTGTGGGCGTGTGTGTGGGGTGAGTGTGCATGTATACACACACAAATGACACACAGCCTTATTTGTACAAAGCCAACTGAAGCCTGTTTCCTCTCTCCTAGAGGCCTGGTGTGGCACAACAGCAGCCACTAATCCTTCCCCTAGTTGCCGCTAAAGGCAGATCCTACCCTAGATGTCTTCTTTCACTTTTGGGGGTGAATACTCAGGTTCTGCCTTTCAGTGACATCTCACTTGTGTTGGCCCCCACAGCCTGCTATTAAAAATCCCCAGTGTGCGCTGTGTGTCTGCCCTAAGGAGAATTAGGCAGCCGTTAAAGCTAACGGGCAATACTCTGCCCTTTCAGCTTGTTATGGCATTTGCCTCAAGCCTTTCATTATTGTTTTCTGGTACCTGTTGTGTTGTTTTTCTGTTGCATTTTGTATGGGAGGGAAAACTGTTAGAAAAGCAGAAATGCATATTCTCCACAAAAATGTTTTCTGTAAAGCAGATTTTACTGTAGTGAAGTGGTACACAGCTCGGCGATACCCACACTTGCAGATATTTTAAGTACCAGTCCAACATTTAGCTAGTTTCACTCTTGTAGAGCAGAAAGCACTGTATTCCATAGAAAGCCGTGTCTGAGGAACTGTGCGTCAAAACACTGTGATTTTGTATTAACTTTTAAAAACCCAACAATTTGTACGCATCACAAAAGGAGCAGCCGCACTCCAGTGGTGGCAGAAGCCAGGAAGCCTGTACCAAGAGACTCCAAAGGGCAGCATGGAGCTGCGGTTCCCAACCATACACAGAATCACAGAATGGTAGGGGTTGGAAGGGACCTCTGGAGATCATCTAGTCCAACCCCCCCCTTGCCAAAGCAGGTTCACCACCTAGAGGTAACAGCGGGTAACCACCTAGAGCATCTTCCCAAACGTGAGAGGGATGGTCCAGCTAGCTGCTCTCCTGCCTCCAGGGATCTGGAGAAGGGTTTGAGGTGACCCATAAACCAATACAATGAGTGCAAAAGCAGCCCTTCAACAAAATGCAGGCAGTGGTAGGCACTGGAAGTAATAAACGTGGATAAGAGCATTCAAAGCTTTGCCTCACTTCTATATGAGCGCAAATGAGTGAAGTTGTGGCAACTGGGTACAAGATAGTCTGGGGGTGGGCAGAGGGTGGGTTGTTTGGGTTTTTTTGCAGTGGGATTGCAGAAAGTTAGGAAGTCCATCTGTCAAGATGGTGTATCTCTGAACCTTGGACCTCCACGATGTGTTGTAGCTCATCATGGCATTAGCCATAAAACGCAGGGCATCCAGTATAGCAGAATAGTCTGGAGAGGCAGAGAAGGGAAATGTGGGTTTGGGGAGCAACAGGGAAAATCTTGTTATCAGTAAATCTTTTTCAGTAAATCTTTTTCAGAATAAAACTTTGACCTAGTGTTCAGCCAAGGTATGGATCACTTCTTTCACATTGTGCCCTCTGAAAGGGGAACACCAGGACAGATTTCACTTCTGCTGAGTATTGTGATCACTGATTTCTAATGCAGCCAAGTAGATGTCGCCAGATTGGGATGGGGCAGAGGGAGGAGTAGTTTTGTAATCTACGGGCAGTTTACTTGTATCTGACTCGGAATCTGGAAGGAATCTTGCCTTTCTATGTTTCTGTATAGACCAAAAAATCCTGGGTAGCTAAAAGCTATACACGACCTGAACCATGTGGTCCCATACACCCACTGTTGCTGCAATTTATTATACTCCCCCGGTACATCTCCAGTTCCTGCGCTGTGGTTGTAAATCCCCGCATGCCTCTGCGAATGGGTCCTGCAGAAGCTCGGCACTCGACTCACGCAGTCGCCCGTCGTGGTTGTTTGGCTATTAATAGATTCCAGGCAGACCAGTCACAACCCAGCCAGCAGGGTAAACACATTAATTAAAAGGTAATAGTGGCAAGAAGGAGGAAACCTAACCAGGAATAGCTAACCTTAATCATCCAGGATGTTCAGGCAATTTCAGGCACCCAATCTGCACTTCAGTGGTCCGATCATGGGCTCATGCTAGCTGGACCAGAGAGGAAATGCCTGAATTCCCTGAGTCAGGAGTAGTGAACATCCCAGTGTGAGGGACGAGGAGGGAAGATAAAACATCTCCTGCCACCAGTGCCTGCAAGCAGGATGAGAAAGAGAAGGAGACTGCAAGCCAAGGATGCCAGCTGCCCTGACCTGGGGTTCAGGTCACAATCTTTTACAAGGGTAACCCTCATTTTAATCCTGCCAAATGACTCTGGGGTGACTGGCAGGCAGAGGTGCTCTGAGGGAGCTTTCTCTAGTGTCCATCAGAAAATTTTCAGCGCTTTTTATTCTGCTGTTCATATCTAGCTCTTTAAATAGTTTCTTGGATGAGATTTAAGGAAACGGTCAAATCCTCAGGTATTGTGACTCACCAGAGCTCTTGTGGCAATACATGAGGTTTGTACAGACCCTTTGCAACAGGAGAGCTACACAGGTTAATCAGCGCCGGCTGAAAAGCAAGGAAAACTGCAACAAGGAAAGGGAATGACTTTAAATTAGCGAAAGTTGCACCTTTGGGATGAAACTTCAGGCTTCTATTTTCATCTGGGCAAGACCTCATGGGTAGATTTGCACACAGCTTTTCTAAGATTATCACATACTTCCTAAAGAAAGGGATGTCAGAATACCAAAAATTATACGTAGATTTGTATCAAAATTGGAAAATTGTTGCTGCCAAAAGAAAAAGTTTATTTTTTGGATGTGGGATTGAGAGATGGAGTTAAAATTTTTTATCTTGAGATTTTTCAGAATGGAAGGATTTCATAGTTAGCTTAGAGGCAATGATTTAAGTTTCTTTTGTGCTAAATATGACTTTGAAAAAAGCTCATAGAGAAAAAGAAGACAACCTCAAGAAACTTAATTTGGCAGAAAATCATTTCTCTCCCAAGTTTCCTTCTCAGCAAGATAACAAACTGTTTGGATTCATTTAGTTCCTCCCCACAGCTCTTTTTCAATTCAGCAGGTTTTACTGGGGATGATTTGGTGCAAACAGCCCTTCCACTCAGGAGTCAGGGCTGTAACATCAGTATTGTCCTCCTCTCCCCTTAGCCATGTTATTGTTAGAATTATACTGGTACCTAAGAATGGGTCATCCTGTTTCCATTGAGAGAGTCGCTGGAATTGGCAACGTTATTCCCATGTCCTGATTTTGACGCTACATCACCAGCAAAACAAAGTCAGCCTACGGGAGTGGTATGTGCCCGTGCGTGTACGCGCACGTCTTTCATGCAGAGACCAACAGCTTTTGATCCTCTGGATTCTTGCGCTAACTTGCCGCTGACTTTCACCGTGGCTCTCTGCATGCAAGACGTGCAGCCAGAGGATAGCCGAGTTCAGTTAGCTACACAGCAGAGGAGAGGAAACAGCGTGAAGGACCTGAGCTAGAAGACGCGAGAGGACAGATGTGCATTAACCAGCTAAGTTAGTTCTTTTCTTTTGCTTTGTCTCGCTTAGCTTCTGCAGCCAGAGTGGAAGCATAAGATGGCTCCCAGCAACCACACAAACAGCAGTTCGGTCATGCCGAATTTACTCCACATGCTTGTGGAACAAAAGAAGACCCTTCGGTTCAATAATTTCAGCAACCCAGCCTTGGAGATGCAAGAGGAGATAATGGCTTCGTTTTATATCCTCATCATCGTTGGGTTTTTCGGCTTTCTTCTCTTTGTCATGATGCTCAGCAATATTGTTTCCAGCAAGCCTGAAAACTACATTGACTATCTCTATTCTGGGAAGCTTAACCCTCAGAGAAGCAAGGTGGAGCTTCCAGGAAAGGAGAGCAAAGACACTTTCATTATTGTCAACAGCGCTGCCTTACTGGAGCAGCTAAGGCAGAATGGCAAAAACAGCCCTGGGTCTGAGGTGCCGAGCACGGATGCAGTCCTGAGGAATGTATGAAAGTGGTTTCTTTTTATTATCATTCTGTTGTGCATACAGAGCCTAAACAGGCATATTTTTCATTCATGAAAGCAAGCAATGAGAAGCTGTGCCAGGACAGATGCAGACAGCTCTTGTGCAAGCTTCCCATGTGCAGCTGTGAAGGTACCGGAGTGCAACCTGTGTTATTTCAGCGCCAGGCCTTTGGAGAAGAGGCTGGAAATCAAGTCCTTGCTGGCCTAGCTCTCTCATGGCTGTTTCTATCGTGTGTTTTTATGGCTTGCCTCTCGGGAGAATGGAAGGCCTTCCTTTGCATGCTGCTGCTTCAAGCAGGGCCAGTACGTTTCCAGCTGGGGCACTGTTGGTGTGCCTGTCTGCTGTTATTATTTTTTCATTCATTCATTTATTTGGGGGGGGTCGGAGCTGCCAGTGAGGCCACTGGGTGCACACTCTGCAAGCAGAAAGAGCCGCAACAGCCTCTGTGTCCACCCTGGAGGCAAGCTGACCCATCTCCGGCCCTTCTGGAAGGAAGGTTCTTTCAAAGGGGCTGGAGGCACAGCACACGCCAGACTTGAACTTGTTTGCTCGCTTGGTGGGCTTGGTCTGCAGCGGGTTTTTGACAGTGGTCGTGCATTTCTCAGCAGCTCTCACCCTGCACGTCAGTCCTTTACCCAAGCCCAGGAGAATGAGGAGGAACAAGACATCCTGATGCCTCTCCAGGGTCCCTCCCAGGGCCCACCTGGACAGCACTAGGGCTGACAAGCCACAGCTGTAGCCTTCAGGGTTGCGCCACTGTTGTGTCAATAATGCCTGACAAATTCCTTCAGTGTTTAGTGGTAACCCCCTCATCGTGAAATCCCACCGAGCCTTCAGCCCGTGCTGCTTCCTCGGGTGGTAGACAGTAAGCGGAGGGCTGCCATGGTAGCTTCAGGATGTCTTCTGCAGGCCACCAAGCCTCGTCAGACACAAGGAGAGTCCTGGCAAACAGGGATCCAGGACAGGCAGCTGCAGAAAGGCAAACGTTGGCAGTGGGCTTCAGCTTGCTATACTTGGTCCATGCGTTCATTGGAAAAAGCTCTGGAGTCTGCAAATCAAAATGACTGGGAACTGGCGGTGCAGATACTCCAAGAACTTTAAGGCATTTTGTGATAGAAGCAAAAATCCTATGGAATCCTGTAGAATTGTATGCCTGTGGGGTGGGTGGTGCTGGTTGCACTCAGCCTCCTTTATGTTGCTTTGTGTGTTTGCTTCTTGTTACTGATAGGAAAAAAGTTCTCAACACTTTTGTACCCTAGGAAATGTTATTTCCTAACTTTACTTAAACAGGGTTTTGCTCTATCTGTAGCTTCATGTTTTGCTACTGTGATTTCTTTCTCTCTCTCTTTTTTTTTTTTTTAATTTATCCTTTTCTGCCATGATATAGCGTTATTATTATGGGGTTTTGCCACTGTTTGGTCCAAACCAACTGCCTGGGAATTATTTACTTCATGTGGGCCATGTCCTTAAAGGGAGTTTCCAGAGCCTGATTTCATAAGATACGTTCCAAGGCTGATACTTCCAGCTGATAGCCAAGATGAAATCCACACCACTCTCTTGGCCTTCCACACTTCTTTGAATTCCAGAGATCCAGCTTTCCAACACAGACATCTCCTTTTTTGGACAGGTGCATATTCCCCAGACACTGGCTCCGTCAGAGGCCAATTAGGCAGTTGAGTTAGTTTTGGACCCCATTGCCTTTGGCTTCATTACTGTGTATGGTTTAATAACTGCTTGGTTTGAGCCAGGATCCACTGTGCTCACTGCTTCTGACCACACTCAGTAGCCAGGCTCCCATTGCTGCAGCACAGCTATTCAGGTCTGAAAAATAAGAGGTGTTTTGAAGGTAGGAAAAACATTTGCAGTTCCAGGTTTGTTCCTTCTACCCAGTGTGGATGTTTTCCAGAAGGTGGCGAGTATCACCATCCCTTTTGGAGAAGGATCCATTTCTGCCCAGCGCCAGCACTGAGAGGAGACTTTAGCCTGACTTCTAGCAGTAATGACAACTCCTCCTGCTTTGCAAGCCCAGTTTAGCCATTTTTCCAGTCATGCAACAGTGTCAGGAATCAGAGTCAAATCTCTCTTTCCGTGGGTGTTAGATACAGGTTTCAGACATCCATCACCCACGCCCGGTTCTGTGCAGTGAAATTTCACCTCCTGCAGTGGTGGCTGCTGCTTCTCCGGGTGGGCCGACACAAGGGAAGTGCCAGGCTAGAGGGTGAACTCCACATCCATGGGAAGTGCTCCTTGCCCCGCCTGCAAACCAAGCTTCTGAAAACTAATTCACTGCTGATGTATGACAGAAGTCCACTGATATCCCCTTTGGTGTCCCCTTGGGGACGAGCCCATTCCTGCTCTCACCCTTATGGGTAATGGGCTCTTGCGGGCAGCCTGGAGTGGGGGTGAGGTGAGCCCTTCCTCTCCCTGTGCTCACCATGCAGCAGGGGCTCCACGTCCTGTATTGAGAGCTAAAATCAGACCTCAACCACTCAGGTAACGGACCTGACGGCTCTGTCCTCTTCCCAGACCCTGGCACACCCATCAGCTCTATGCCAAACCCTTGGCCCTGAAGCTTTTCCCTTCATTTTTCCTTCCCCACCTCAGGGAGCCGCATATGTGCATACATACAGTTTCAGCCACATCTGGGAAAAAGCTTCAACTCCTAAAGATACACCGTTCCTACAGAGTCCAGGCAATAGATAGCCACGTATTTCTACCTGAAATAGTGGCCACGCTTAGACAGAAGCCGTGACTCTGATGCCACCAAGGGGAAGGGGGATAAGCTCAACCTTGGCAGAGAGTCCCTAATGCTGGAAAGCAAATTTCATCAGTTTTCACAAGGTGTCTTGCCAGTCTTTGCAGGAAACAGCCAGCAGTTGTACTAGCTTTGTTCCGAGAAGTTTAGGGCTCTTACTTTAGGTACTGGCTTAATTTGTTTTCTGAAGTTTCCACCTTTTTCTGTTTCCATCCTGAGGTGGTATTTGATTTTGGCAAGTGCTTCTCTCATTGGTTCCATCACGGATCAAGAGCTAAAATTACACACTTTTGGAAATTCTCGTTTGACACCAGAAATACTACTTTGGCATGGGACCGTAGCTAGTGTTCAGGACTTCATCAGACAGCTAGGAGGGAAAATAGATTATTTAAATTGGATATGGTATCTGTTAGAAAAAGAATCATAATTTTTCTCACTCCATGTAAGACTAGAAGAGAACCAAATTCCCTGTAGAATAATGTTCTCAAACATTGGTTTTGGAAAAAAAATATTCAAACCTACAAAACATTTTATTTATATACAAATAAGGTGTTAAATTTCAAAATCAGCAACTTAATTTTAGCTGCTACATGTAATATAATACAGCAGTAAAAACATCCACTGTTTGCCTAACATCATCCCTACTGTTTATGTGTATTTCATTATGTTCTGTATTTCATTATGTTTTTATTTGGCATTTTAAAATAAAGGGTTTATGATGATTTTTAACTTGCATATAGAATGTGGTGACTGGTAACCTAATAACATAATTACTACTGAAATGGGTAATTGGTATGTAACTGATAATCGGTAGCCTAATTGCCTCATTAACAGGGACTTTGTTCATGGGTAATTGGTAAATTTGTTATTTAGCTAAGTGGTACAATGGAATTTAGTGAAGTACCGTAAAAGTGCATTGGGGGGCAGGTGTCACTGCTCAGCCCCAACTTGTGTACCCAGGCAGTGATGGAGGAGCTGGCGGCAGGCAGGGGCCAGGCCTCCCACCTCCTTCCCAGGGGGAGCAGGATGCTGCTGAGCCTGAGCATCCCTGTGAAATGCTCCACGTGGGGCTGAGCCCACCCTCCCGCACCCACAGACACCTGGGGGGCAGGTACCACCCACGGCCGGTGCGTGGGGTGCTGGGTGCAATGGCTGCGTGTGCTGGGGGCGGTGGAGGAACACAAGTGGTCCCAGCGCTGATGCCCAAACCCCAACCTTCAGGTCCTTCCTGCTCGAGGCAGGTCTTGATGGCAGGGCAGCAGGGCAAGAGCAGGAGACTCCGGTACAATGGCTGATGGATAAGAGGGCGATCAGAAGTGCCTTTTCCCAAATCCCAAATGCACTTGTGAGACAGGGGCTATGCCCAGAGATTTTGCACTGTGCAGCCTTGCTAGGGAATGTCAGAAGCCTAAAATTACAAAAGAAGGAAAGGTCCCTGCCCTGAAGTGCTCGCTGGCTATGTAGGTGTGGGGTGGGAGGGAAAAAAGGGAAAAAGCGACACAGCAGACTAAAGGTAGCACGAGAAATAAAATACATCTCTTTGTGTCTCAGCCCAGTGTCTTATGTCTGTTGCCCGTTTTAAATGATGTTGAGATGCTGGGACCATGAATAATTGTTTTTAAAGCAGGTTAACGGGTGGGTTGGTCTCATATCTATAGGAATGAGACAGAGGAGAATTCAGTTCTCAAATGGTTACTCTGCAAAGGACATGAAAGCAGTCCATCCCTCTCATCTCACTACATACCAGCTGCATTTCATAACTAGTTAGGCTCAGACCAGTTCATGGGGGCTGAAGGAGCCAGGGCCAGCCAGAGACGCAGGCGGGGTGATGCCACCTGACAGCATAAGAGCATCACTGTGTCCTTCTGGGACAGCACCACAATACAGTGACACAGACCTTGGCCGTGCCTAAGGCAAGCAGAAAGGCTGGTTAGCACCTCCTTCATCCACCTTGCTAAGTCCCTTCATCGGCCCATGAAAGCACAGCCAAGGGCTCAGCCTACAGCAGCAGGCTGTCTTTGTCTTGGTTTGCCTCAATGCTGCAAAACCACAAAAGCCTGGCGTAACAGATAGAGCAGCGGCTTCAGGACTGTTTGCTATAGGGGGCATCCAAACTGAGGAACGTTGGGCCTAATTTTCCTGGGCAGCCCTACCTACATGTGTGGTCCAGTTCAGAAGAGGACCGTGCTTTTGAAGCGCATCTCCTGACCACTACTGCTGTGCTTCGGGTTGCCTCATAGTGCAGTCTCAGAGCCCATAAATGGGCCAGGCACCACGGCTTCCAGCCCCTGGGCAGCCTGTGGGTGACAAGT
This sequence comes from Stercorarius parasiticus, assembly GCA_013396915.1. Lineage (NCBI taxonomy): Eukaryota > Metazoa > Chordata > Aves > Charadriiformes > Stercorariidae > Stercorarius > Stercorarius parasiticus. The sequence continues at coordinate 19,509 of VWZL01000315.1, read as the reverse complement.
AGCACAGAGCTCCTGCTTGCCACTGGTGACAGGGGTAGGTCTGAGAGGGAGGCGGCAGGCAGTGTTAGAGCCATCTTTAGCCTGGCATGGCCAGAGGCCTTAGGGACAAGCCTGGAGAGGGAGGAGAGGACGGGGAAGGAGAGGGGAAGCCCTACCTCACTTTCATACCTGGGGACACCGCCTGGATGCTACCACAGTTGTTCCCCAGACTTGTTTCCTACTGGTGTCCATTTACAATCAGAAGGTAGCTAGAAAGCAAGAGTAACAAAAGTGATGTGCCCTTTTTGTGTCTATCTCAAGGATGGCATGTTCCAGCTCATGCACAGATAAGTAAATCCTCTCTGGAGAGGAGACAAGGAAATGACACCTTCAATTTAGGTAACAGGGAGTATGATTTGAGGTTCCAGTGGGTGTCATGGGTAGGATGCAGGCACCAAGAGAAATTAGGGAATAAGATTTCTTCACAGGTAGTTCTTTCGACACTTTACATCCAGTTCTTGAACAGTGAGGTCCCTAAATCAGTGTTTTGGGGGACCTCAGGCCCTAATCAGGCCTCTAAACGTGCACTTTTCAAAACTAATAAGCACCCAATAACTCCAGTAGGACTGCTCATGTCAGGTTATGCTCCCGGTATACCTTTATTAAGGACAAAAGCTAACAGTAAAAGAGAAAGGTATACCACAGCGTGAAATGCTAATAGAGATGAGTCAATACTATTTTATGTTGTATTCTCATATGAATGTGTACTGCGTATCCAAGGATTTTTCTTCATATATGTACAATCTGAATCTGCCATCATTTTGCATCTGGCTAACAAACCATACAGGCTTCTTTCTGGGGGTATACCCTTCTTATATCACATTTCAGACTTCTGCTCTCCACGTGATGCTGCTAACATGATATGCCCCATCACTCATCTGCCTCAGCAAGGAGAGCATCCAGACAGCTGAATTAGACCCCGCTGGCCATGTTCATCTTCAGACATTTTTTGACTTCACAGAGTTTCCCACTGCGTTAGGGGGAAGCAAAACTGTTCCAAGAGGGGATGATGCAGACTGTGGGGCATCTCAGTTTCAGAAGTGGGCAAGGAAATGTGTGCCATCATCAGAGATTGTCAGATGTTTGTGCTGTTCAGCCCTATCTGTCAGGCTGACGATGCTGCCAGCATTCACTCCCAGCCCTGTAGGTACAGATAAGTGGGAGCAATTTAAGAGTCTTGTACTGACAAGCTTGTTCCTGCAGTAAAATTCTGCATGTGCGTCTGCAGGGAGGAGCAGGGACAGGTAAGAAACCAGTTGGGTCAAAATAGTCTTCGCTTTCTGCTGCTCCACAACCTTCCCCAGCCAAACACTTGCTGCCCTCAGTGCCCCTGAGCACAGATGCATGCACACATGTGCACACACATCTTTCCCTGATGGTTCCCATCTCCCCAGGCTGGCTGCAGCCCTCACTTCACCATCTGCTCCTCTGCTCCCCTGACTTGCCATGGCAGCAGGGTGGTACCCATCCAGCCTTCTGCTCTAACCTTCTTTGCAGCCTGCGTGTTCACATAACACCACACGAGCAATTTTCTTTTTGCCCCACAATCCCTTCCATTTCTCTGAAGGTGTGGCTCACCCTTGGAGGACGTGGTGGTGTTGGTGTCGAGCTCAACGCAGGTTCCCTCAGGGGTTCATCGGTAGGGCCAGCACAAAATGGAGAAGCAGGTGCACAAAGTAGGAACCTAAGAGGACTCTAGAAACCAAATTACTCCTAAAAATACCTCACCCTGAAGCGACGTCTGAGGCATCACTTATTTCCTCCCCCTCCAAGGCCTGGAGCTGGGCAGGCTGAGCATGGTGGACCTTGCACAGGCTGCTGTGGTCTTGAGCACTGAGCACCAGGCATCACCTCGCAATGCTGCCGGGATTGGGCCTGCCCATCAGAGAAGCTTGTGTGGGGATTCAGAGGTCCTCCTTCCCCCTAATAACAAGACACCCGGGGTTCAGTCCCCCCTTCCACCCAGGAGGACTTCAAGGCCACATCTTCCACGAGGCCACATGCTTGACAAGGGAAGGAGAGAATGGTTTCTACCACTGGTCTCAAAGCTCAGGCGTTGTCTCACTCTCCATGCTGACTCTGTGCAGCTCCTTCCTCCACATCCCCATCCCTCTGGACACCTTTTGGTGGTGCCTGGCTGTCCCACACACGTACACAGGCCCCGCACACCCACCCAGTGCTGCGAGAGGAGGAACCATGATGTTCAAGGTAAGCAAAGTCCTGATGCCAGAAGCCACTAGCTGCACAGTTGCAACCTATCCAGCCTGATGGGACCGTTATTTTCCAAGATGACTTTTGATCAGCCACCCGGAAGCCCCTGCTGATGCTGCGGCTGGTGTGGTGTGACACTGCGGGGTAACACCAGGTCAATGGGTGCATTGTGAGCTCTGTGAGCATCCTTCATGTGCCCTGAGACACCAACATGCAGCGCCTCGCAAGTCCACTCCTCAGGCATGTAATTCGCAGGGGCTGCTGTGATGCTGCTTCAAAGAGGCAGTGCCTGCCGTATTTAAGAGCTCTGAGGACACTGCAGCTTAACAGTTTCAACACCGTTTTTTTAGGGGAAACAGATATTCCAGAAAGTCTTATAACAGGAGAAAAAATAGCCGAGGAGGCCAGCCTGCGCTGGCCAGTATGGACACTTGTCCACGGTGGCAGCAGCCAAGGGTGGGTGCCCTGGAGGTGCAAACTGCTCTTAAGAGGTGATCTGCCCACCCATCAGCAGAACAGTACTTTTCAGGAGCTGTGTGATTCTCTGACCACCTCTTATGGGAAGTGTGTAATTGTGATCAGGGACAAAAGGCAGCCGAGGCATATGGGGGCAAAAGACAGCAAGGAGCCAGAGACAGGAACTCTGATGCCAGTCCCACCAGTGATCTACATGTCCAGCATTGAGTGTTGCCCTGAAGTTGCTAGAGCCAATGGCCATGAGCTTCTTGTTGTGCCGTCGTCTTACAACTATCTCTATCCTATGGGTGTCGCCTGGTCTTCTTTGAAATGGTTTATTATAAACAACAGGAAGGACTTCGCCCTGAAGTCTATTGAGAAGACCCACTTCTATAGGTGTATTCTCTTCAGTGACTTGATTGTTAAAGGAATAGAGAAGATGACCCCAAACAAATGGAAGGTAGTGATTAACAGGGTGAAGAGATGGGAGAACTACTACCTTGACACACTTTCTTAAACAGTTCTTCCTGCAACCAGGCCTCAAATCTGTTCTGAATGAGTTACCCTGTTCCAGCTCTGCTGAGCCCTTTCCTTCAAAGGGTGTAAACCTAAAAAACCACGTCAATAGCACTAATAAAAGAGATCATTTTAAATCTGAATGTTTCTTTTTAGGTGCATGCCAGGATTAGGTTGATGTGCACCACGCTTGCGTCAGAAAGGGACAGTTAATTTGCCTTATCACAAAAAAGGGCCAAAGTGCGCCTAAGATCCAGTTTAGCCAGCCTTCTGCATAAATTCCTCTGTTATGGGAGTTATGAGACCATGCCTCAGATGTAAATCCCCTCAATTTCGAGAAACACAGGGCTGCAAAATGAATTCTGTAGGCCAAGCCTGTCTTTGACCCCAATGGGAGATCTGTTCCTGAGCAGGGAAGATGCTAGACCGTGGTTGACATCAGAGTCCACGGCTTAAAGAAGTCTGAAGAATTCAACGCGACTTTCCCATCATATATGCATTAACATCTGATACCAGCTCAGTAGTTCATTACACCGAGTACCTTGCTTCCAATAGTGGTCTGCAATAAACATTTCAGTGACAGGTAAAGGAAAACTTTCTATAAGGGAAGTTCCCTTCTGAAACCTAACAATTAGTAGTTGGTTCAGGCTTTAAAACATGAAGAGTTCAATCTCTCAGGATAAAATACGGCACTCATCATTGGAGATTTTCTTTGTCCATGACATCGATTACTGATTTCTCACAGAATTAAGTTCAAAAGATTATTTATGAGTGATGCAAAGTATCATTTCTTAACAGCAGTTTTTTCAAGTTCATTGAGCACTTTCTTGTTTTTTTGAAAGTGGCTCCCAATTTACATTCCCTGTGTTGCTCATTACTGGGTATGTGTTTATTGTGTACCTCTAAGAGAACTGAGACCATAAAAACATAAAAGAAGTAAGTTACGAGACGATTCACAGGTTCACTGAAATATCTCAATACACTGAGGCAAATCTGTGCAGTTTTTTGCCTGCGCGTGGAAACCATCTAAAGGAGCATTGTAATTTGTTGTGGCAGAGAGATGTCTGAAAAAGGGAGTCTCATCTACCTTCAGAAGAATCCACGCATGTAATTCTCTAGAGCCGAGATGTGAATATACAGAGAAAAATAACCATCTTTTCTTGGCTTCATATTCATCAGCAAAAACATCTGCTATTTTTTTACAAATATGGCTGTAGCAGAGAATGGAAAATTAGGTGCTTCAAATGCAAGAAGGAAAGAGTGCAGGGAAAAAAAGGGAGAGACTGGAGGGGGACAGGAATGCTTTTATTGTCCTGGTATCATGGCCCTGAACATAATTTCACATCGGCTTGAAGCAGCAATTGCTCCACTAAATATCAATGAATATGAAGTGATGTGAAATCAGCATGAGCAAAGACAGAGGTCCGGTGCCTCTTTGCCACAAGGACAGGCAGTAATTGCACCCTAGCTTGGTTTTCTTAAGAAACAAAGGATGCACACCCCATTTCCCCAATGACTTGCTTCCCAGTGTTTACCTTCACCCGATGACTCTACACTATGCTATTGGGGGGAAGTAACAGTGTGCTACGGTCAAATCAGCACCAACCCGATGACTTCATTGCTGTGTTCCAGATTCACATGAAGAAGAAGGAGACCAAACCTGAACGGAGCAGAGTCCCAGACTCCTGCCTCACTGCAGCTTAGCCTTACCGGCCTCTGCCGCCATGGCTTACGCAGCTGCAGGCTTATGGCCACATTGCAACATCTCTTCATTTGGTAGGGTGTGTCTTCTGCCATCCCTAATTCGCAGTGGAGCCCATGGGACCAGGTACAGAATCACCTGCTTTCCATCCATTTTGGCAATGAGGAAGTATCAAAAGGAAGTGATTTGTGTCACAGGAAGTCATGAGTCTTTCCTGGTTTGTATTCTTTGGTAGAACGAGGGTGAAGCCTCCGTGAAGGGTTTCATGGAAACGAGCCTGAGGAGAGAGGAAGTGTTTGGTGCCGCATCTCCCAGAGAGTGAGGGCAAAACATCCTTTCCCTGCAAAGGGCCAGGAAAGACTCGCTGAACACCTTCGCTCTTCCCAGCCTCCCGCTGGGAGGTTGAAGGCTGCCAAAACTTTTCTACCTAGTCCTATTTAATGCGTATGGAAACCTGTGGGCAGGAAAAAGAACTGAGTCTGAAATCAAATGAACCCTGGTATTTTATATAAAATCCTCTGAGATGAGTCCTCTTCTTTCTTCCTCTCTCCCCCTTTGCTGCTGCATAAGGGTAATTACAACCCATGTTTTCTACAAAACGTTGTAACCCTTTGTACCGAAGAAAAATATTGTGGCTCATACAGTTCTGACTCAACGGGTAATTTAGGATGACAAGCAATTCCTTTAACATATGACTAAACAAGCTAATAGGAGGATGTTACCAAATAGCACGCACCTTATTCAAGAACACTTGAAATAGCATGCATGAGTCTAATATCTTCTTGGTAGGATTTTAAATACCTATTATTTTATTAGGTTTGCTAGCAATAGCTCTTGTAGTGAGGCTCAGCACACTTGACCATTGCAGGATGTCAAAGCAAATCTCTCTGTTCCCACTCATGACTCTCCTGCATGACTCAAATGCACCACTAGAATAAAATGATTAAAGTATCTTTGCATAAAGAGGAGAGGCAGATGCAAATGCATATGTTGATGAAGAAGCTATAACAGATGTCCCTCTGGTCTAAGCTAGCTGGAATGCAAATCACCTGAATTTTCATGATGTCTCATTCACTAATTACTTCTAAATGCTTTTCCAAGCCTCGTCTTCAGGGAAAAAAACATTTCTTTTCCTCCAGCTCATGAATTGGGCGTCTAATGATCAGGTCAACACATTTTTTTCCCTATTTTCAAGTCGTCTTGTCCTAATAGCATGCTGCGACCCAGACTATAGACGGGACAAATGCACTTGGGGCAACAGCCCAAGCCAAGGACGTAACAATGGGGCACAAGGTGTGAGCTTCTGTGACTGAGCAGGCAGAGTGGGGCCCATTTTGTGCCATGCCTGACAACTGTGAGAAGGCTGGGGAGGTAGTAGAAGGGCAACCAGCAGCGCTCAACACCCAGCCTCTGTCTCTGTGAACTTGTTCCTTGACATTTCCTTCTGCAGCAACCACGTGGAGGAGGTACGGAGAGAAATACACAGAGGAAAGGAGGAGGGATACAGGAACAATGATGTCCTACGTAAGAAATGCAAAATAAGAAAACTGTTTTAGAAAACAAATACATGTAAGGGCCAGACTCATTTATATGACTTAAACAGCACTTAACTGTCAGTGTCTGACGTTTCTTGTTGGCTACCTCTAAGCCTCCTCAAATCAATGAGAAACACTAAGCCAGGAAATTAGCCTGAGTTTAGGCCAGAGGAGTATGAGTCATAGCAAATCAGAAGAGCCACAGGACTGGGAAAGTGCCACACCATTAGAAGCTGAGGCATTGGAGAGCAAAACCAACCAATATGAGAAAGTCCAGGAAAAAAACAGACCAATAAAAAAGGATAGTCACCAATGCTGTGTTTCTAGTGATCAATAGGAAGCAGCTATATACCTTCTCTGCTCTGTGGCAGCCATCTCAAGAACCTTTGGGTACACTGGAAGCAGTCTCGCGGTGAGGCACAGCCTTTGACGATGGTACACACAGACATTTTCAATAGCTCTTTTGTCAGATTCAGAGAGGGAGAAATTGATGGCATATGGAGATACACATGAATACATGCCTAATCACTTATTTGTGCCCAAACTTTTTCTCTACAGGAACATATGAGGAGTCCATTGCTATGGGGATAACTGTTCTGGCAGCTACCGTGTATTTCTGTTATCAGATGGAGAAGGGCCAGCTGGTGCTTCAGTTATCCCCAAGACTGGGACACACATATGCCAATCAAGGTCCAGCTGAGCCTAGGTGATACGCTGGGCTTGCTCCAGTAGCCAAGACAAACCAACTTCAAAAGCCAAAGTCAAACTGCAGTGTGACACGGGTTGTGTGTAAACATCCAGCCACCTCCGAGTTCCCAAACCAGGTAGCCACTTCCAGCCAGCCTATCTGAAAATGGCTTTTGGCACATGTCCATGGGGAAAACGTAAACTCAAGTTTTAGAAATTTTACCTGATCTGTCTCCATACGCTCACGTGGGTTGTACACTTGCACAGCCGTATCACCAGGTTTGTTTTCCATGTGATTGGGAGCATGTCAAGACACAAGACTGTCAGCGGGTAGTCAGCACCTTCATGTGCAGCCTCTCAGCCCCTCACTAAACTTGACTTGAAGGCTGAGGTTAGTACGTGGTTAATAAATAGGGAAAGGATGCAGCAAGTTGATGCGTCTTCGGAAGCAATTTTCCAAAGACTGTGAAGAACTGGTGAAGGCTGAAACAAGAGAGGTTTGTTTCAGCTTAGTCTACTGGTTTCTCCCATGACAGAGCTGGAAAGGGGGCTATGAGAGGTTGCCACAATGCTCCGCTTTGGCCAGAGCTAAGGCCAGGGGGTTGACAGTCAGCAGGCAGGCAGAGATACTGAGTGTCACAGGTTAGAGCTGGGATCAAGGAGAACTGTGAAGGAGTCTACCCAGGCAGAACATTTGCAGTGCCTTTACTGAGAAGAGCAAGAAAGAACAGCTGGAATGGCCGATCCCCAAGAGGAAAACTGAGGAAGGAAATGTTGGAAACAGTTGTTTGCATGCGAGGCTCTCGGAAGAGCTGAAAAATATTTAGCTCCCTGACTTGCAGCACAATGGCTCAAGAGCAATCTCTCCTGCCCTGGGGCACTGCTCAGGGAGCTCTGCCTTCCTCCAGCACCAGTGCTGTGGTGTTTCTGGTAAAAGTCCTTCAGACTAAGTGTTCGGTGGTACTAAAATCAAGCTGAGCTCATTTCATCCAAAGTCTAAAATGGATAACGAGAAAACAGTCCCACTGAATGCCTCTTCACTTAGTTTGGACTCTAAGGATCACAGATACCCCACAGCCACTGAGCTCCTTCAGGCTGGAAGAGCCCTATTCCAGCAGCCACTTAAGTCGTCTCAGAACCTGTGAGGATGTTTTTTTTCCCTTAAAATCCCAAAAGTTCCTTTCTTTATTACGACACAAGGATTTCAGCTTTTGTTTAAAAATGCACAGCCTTTGTGTCGTAAAAGAAAGCCTAAAGGTGCAAACACTAGAAGTTTAAAAGCCAGTAATCCTTTTATTTTCTCAGTCTTCGACACTTGGCATGGGTGACAACATCCGATAGTGAAAGACCTGTGCAAATGAGGTACTGCGTAAGGTTAAGCTGCCCTTCTATACACCGTGAATGCTCTACTTGAGTAATTTTATGGAACAGGGAAGCAGGAGAGACTCTCTAGTTCTGTAGGCACCAGAAGAGTGTGACCTGGCTCACTTTCTGGGATGGGAACACCTACAAGAGGATCCTGTGTAGATCCCCTGCTGTCACTGAGCACTTCAAGGATCTCTGTCCTTGCTGCCTCCTCTCACTTGCAGAAACTCAATCGAATTGAATTCTCTATTCGTGTTTTAAACTTGCCAGGGCTAATGGTACAACCCTTGCTTCAGTAAGAAACCAGACTTCGAGGTCCCCAGCTGGTTTCTGAACAAGAAACTGAAACAAATCTGAGCTGCTGTCTCCCCCCAGTGTCAGCATATTTTCTTGTTTAAGGCTGTAACTGCAGCACATAGGATGCCCAAAGGTAAAAAAGACCCTGCTGGAACCTATCCAGTGATAACATAGATCAAAACTCTACCCTGATATGTCAGAGAACAGATATTGGTTCAGGTTAAGGAATGGATAAGATCTCTTCTTATTTTGGAAACTCTAGGATATTCTAATCAGCCTGCTGCAACACCCATCACAGGCTCTAGGGGTTATGTATGCTGCAGCGCTACTCCGAAGTTAAGGAAAAAAGCAGCCAGATTGGACCAGATTTTAAGTCTTACACGTAGAAAAAGAGGTTTTCTGGTTTGGCTGTAGAGGCAAAAAGGTGGTGATGTGGAGGACTTCTGAGGAGACTCCTCAGGGATGCTTCCTCCCCAACTCAAGCCAGGGACAAAAAAGAGGCTTCTTGTGTTAATTCCCTTCTTGCGCATGTTTGGCAAGGTAGGGCCCCCAGATTTTAATGCCAGTCTTGATTGCTTTGGGTGCTAAATGGTGCCCAGTTGGTGCCCAATTGCTTTGATCCTAAATGACTTGTGTTAAAGGGAGATTGTAAACCTTTGATTCTGCTTACAGAGCAACTGTATTGAAGCAGAGAATACCTCTGCTTTCAGTGTTAAAACCAAAAAAAATAAACTCATTATTACTCTTGGTTTAGAAAAATCTACTCTTGGTTGAGAGTCTGAAAAAAATCTAGATTTGGGCCAATATTCAAAGGCAAGCAGTGGCTGCATGGAGCCAAGACACTGCTTACTTTTGAAGCTGGTGGACACTACACAGACTTGACAATTTCCTGTTAAGGTTTGGGCGTGTGGCTTAGCTAAGTACCTTGGGGCATTTCCTTCAACGGCTGTTTGATGGAGGTGGTTAGCAGAGTCTGTCCTCACTGAACACCACAGAGCCATTTAATTAAATTACCATTCAATTCCAGCTTTGCATAGACAGATGACTGCCGAGCCCGTAGAGGGAAACTGCTGGTTTACAATGGCACCATGAATTCCCCAGCCTGGCAGTCCTGAGGCTGCTGTAGCAAGGATATTCCCGTATCCCAGGAATGGGTTTCTGCAATGCTTATATTCCCCAGTCAACAAGGTGACTGCATGAACAGCGAGATTTTAAAAACCACTGCCTTTCCTGGTCAGTAACTCCACCACAGTGAGAGCCCTCTGAGCATCAGCTGTATCGGCTGCACATAAACTAAGGTTAACGCTGGAAAGGGGCATACGGCAGCAGCGTGTGCTGCTGTGACCACAGCCGTCACCTCAGCCCGCAGCTGCAGGGAGAGGGCAGGAGCGAGCCATCCCAGAGGCATCCCGCATCCTGCTGGGGCTCCCAAGGCTTCTCCAAGGGCCCTCCACCTCTCCTCTTCCCTCCTCTCCCCTCTCCACTGTCAGATTTCAGCTTCACCTTAACTTCCGGAAGATACCAGGATCTAGGAAGTGCTTTATAATGGAAACATGAAGGCAAATGTACCTGTTGGCACTGCTACACATGGCTAAGCTTTTATTTCTGTGAAAAAAAATCGGCTCTGTTGATTATCCTACCGTGACCAAATTAGCTTATCCTCCAGGATTTAGCGTTACTGCACGTGCAGGAACAGCTAGTAATGGTCATGAAAACCCCCTCTGCTTCACAGGCCGAGTAGTAGATAGAGCCATATGCAGTTCTCAGATACTGCGCATAGAAAAATAATGTAAGAAACCTTCTAGCAGGAAGCTTCCTCAAAGGTTTTCACGCTGACACTGTGATTTGCATTACTCTAAGTATGCAAAGTGGTTTGAGAAAGACCTGCCCAGAAAAGCTCCTCTCCTCTGCGCTTGTTCATCTGGATTCAATGAAGGGCCCACAAGTCTCAGATTTACACCCCTGCAGGAAAGCAGCTGCTCTGAAGAAGTTGCATAGAGCCCTCCCCATTTCCTTCTGTCTGTCCATCAACCTTGTACACACCCATCATGGGTTCAGAGTGGTTTTCTCTTTAAAACCAGCCACCTCCTTGCAGCCAGTATTTAAAAACTGCCTCCCCTGCAGCTCTAACTGTAGCATTTGAGTAAGCAGCAACCAAGGCCATTGCTGTTTTTTTTAACAAAGGTTTTTTTATTGCATAAATAGAGGCTTAGATATTTTGCTGTACATATAAAAAGTTGAGATACCGTTCAAGCAGATGTTACTCTTGAGGGTTTTATTCCTTTGACACATCCTTCATCTACAGGAAGGCTTCATTCTCCCAGGAAAGGAATCCAACACAGGCTGCCAAGTATCAGAAAATCTGCAGGGTGGGGAAACAGCAGTGAGAACAGCAGGCATGATATGCTGGCAGCACAGGGGCTAAATTTGCCTGCCCACGTGGGACACCGCAATCGGAGCTAATCGTGGCTCTGCCGTGCTGACACCAGAGAACATTTTTAGGGCAGAAGAATTCATCCCTTCTCGCAATCCCATTGTAGAGAGACATAGCTGACAGTCGGAGAGATGGCAGATTTAGGAAGGACTGGGGCTCTGGTGGGCAACACTGGGTGATGGGGCAACTAGGATATTTTCTGCAAAATCAAAGATGCTTTAATGCCAGTCATTCAACAAGGTCAACGTCACACTGCTGGACAGAGGCCTTGTGGGATGAGCTCATTACCCTGGCGCAGCAATCCCTTGGGATGTGGACTCTGCCAGGCAGAACTCCCTGGGACCCAGCGCTGCACATGCAGCACAGTATGGTCTGCTCATTACAGGTTGCTCACTTGCAGGGCAGCCCACATCTCATTTGTTTAGCAACAAAACTCCATATAATTTACTCTGACTTACTCTGCAAAAATGGAAAGAAGTGTTCTCACAGCATTTTCCCGTGGCTAGCAAAACTGATTTAAAATAAAAGTTTAAAATGGCACAAGTCTGCCCAGAGACAAGTCCTCAGTCTGATGGAAACAGGAGACTGAAAAACACCTTTGTTTTTGTTGCTTCTTCTATGCGAATAAGCCACTTCGTTCCCATGGTTATTTCCAGAGCCCCATTTCTAGTCACAATTTCCAATCCTTGTTGTACAAAATAAAGCAGTGATAGGTTTGAAATCAAAACTAGTAAACGTTTCTAAAAACTGAAATTCTCTTCATATGTGAGGTGATGACCTCAAAAAGGGAAAGTTAAGTTTTTTAGTTTAATAAAGAGTAACATTACATCAAACTCCCACTGAGCTTACAAAGGGCAGGCAGGAATAGAATTCCCATTTTTCTGCAGAATAGAGAGATGTGAAATGAACCGATACAAAAATCACATACCAAACAAGTCAGGGAATATAATCTTAGCACTAGTAAGCACTCATTTTGCTAACAAGACTTGATCTAATAAGGCAACGATTGTTTAAACTTTGAAAGACGAGGGAAGGAATTCAGCCCATGGGGAATGAAAACCCAAAACTTAAGAAATTTTGTAGTATTCATTTTGCTTTTTTATGCAGAAAGATGTCAGTTTTTCTCAGTGAAGTGTATATCTGGTGGATGTTACATAGCATAACCTGTAGCATCTCTGTTACCTTGGGAAGTTCCATGGCATGACATTTGGCCCTTCCAGCTAAACCATCTACTTGTCACGTATTTAACTAATATGGAATGGCTGATTCTTAATTATGATTAATGATGATCTTAATTATGTCACTTAAGGCCAAGAAGTCTTATTGCATCATCTTGTCTGTCGTGCCTCTCATGCATTTTTTTCCCAATTTAACCATCTCTTTATGCACTTCCTGTGCAATTGGTTGAGCGTAAAAATTCAGGGAGATTAAGAGCAGAGAAGGAATGCTGTGCTAAGATCTCCTAAATCACGAACCATGGCTGCCAAGTTTTCTGGTGGTAACTGCAATTCCTACAAAGAATGGGCATGATACGGCTGTGCAAATACACTGAAACATCACAGGAGGCAAATATTACAAGAACTCAGATAATGGGGATAGTTCTAATTGCACAATCCAAATGCATCCAAGTCAAAACTTAATGGGATTAATATGTCAATACCATTATCGAACACCCGGATGTCAAATAAATTCTATACCTGAGAGACTCTTCAATCATCCTTCTTCTCTGCTTCTCTTTTCAATTTCTCTTCACGTTCCCTCTTCAGTTTTTCTTCAATTTTTTTGCTCTGGTACATCTTCACTCCAGCAAACGCTAAGCAAAGAATCAATGTTTTAGCTGCCAAAATGTACATCAGCAATGGGAAATTCTCCAAAGCCTGAAATGTAAAACAATATTTTTAAGCAGTTACTGGAACACTTGGACAATTAAAAATGAATCTACAGGGATGCGATACAGCTTCCTACAGCAACAGCATTATTCAAAACAATGATAATGCTCCCCTGCTCATGCATTTTTTTTTTTTGTAGGATACTTTAAACTAGGCAGATCAATGTCTAGGGGAAAGGACCACACTAAGTTCACTTCACTCAAGTTTGTATATGAAGCCCCTTTGAACAGGTTTTTGTTGCTTTTGCTCGCTTTACAGCGAACGGAATATTGGCACGATCTAGAGCTGAAAAAGGCGAGGAACTGAATATCTTAGGATAATTGTAAAAGTGGAAACACTTCTGAATAATTCTAATGAGTGATGGATCCGTGCATATCAGCTATTAGATGTGATCCCCAAAGACACTTTTGTGCTCCTAGAAATTTTAATCTATGGTAGTTTTGCAATTAACTTGCCCAGATCTGGAAGGTATAGATAAAGGCCTTTAAACTGGAAGAAAAGTAAAAATACCCACAGCCTCCAGTGACTCAGTTTCAGGAGTTTTTAATGCCTGGAACCACTGGAATTGCACAACATATTTCAATGCTATGAAAGCATGCTACTGTAGGTGCACATGGAGTGGAAAATAAAATGCAAATGGCAAACACTGTGAACTCAGAACACAAATATAACAAGAGCAGCATGGGCGCTCAGTGACTGAGATATCAATTCCAGAAGGATATTGAAGGTACATGAACTTCCCAGCACACTGTTTCAAAGAGCCACCTGGCCTGCAGGATGGGTCCGGTCTTTTAGGGGTACCCAGTAGGTTCACAGTGCCAGTTCCCCCTTAGCAAGACTCCCAGTACTCCCCTGTACTCTTAGCAGGCCTTCCAGCACCTCATAAAGCTGTTTGGCCATTGTCAAACTAGTGAATTTAGAAAAAGCCTTGTATCCATACACCATTGGTGTGTCCTCTTAAAGTCCACAAATCAGAGGCTCAAGTGGGGTCTTTCATAATGCTGATTATTACAAGCTGCATGTTACCTTTGACATCAGGCCACTCCCCTCTAATTTTGCAAAAATACCACCATCCTCTGTCAATCTCCCCACATGTTAAAAGTGGCAATCTCTTTAAACCACAGCTCTGCAACACCAGAAAAGTAAAGCCAAGGCTTGGGGTTAGCATTGCTTCCTTGATAAATGGTCTGATGTAACATGTTAAAGTTGTTAATGCATGAGGTACTTGCTCAAACGTTTCTGTGCCTTACACCACGTACCCTGCAGAGTGTTTATGGCCCTAATACACTAAAAGACATAATGGAGAAAACACCCTCCAGTAATGAAAGGAGCTGAGGAAAGAGCAGCCAGAGAAAAGCCTGGAAAGAGGAAAGCTGGGAGGAGCAGAAGCAAGCAGAGCAGAGCTTGCCTACCAGCGCTCTGCTCAGGTCTAAAGTGCAAGGCCCTGACAGCAAGAGCTGGGGCCAGCCCACAAGATGCAAGCCTGTATGGCAGGAAAGGACAACAACGAGTCCTCTGTCCCTGAGGTGCAGAGAGTGTGCTGGTTGAACGACCTTCACCCAGGCAAGGAAGCCATCTTTAAACACAGGACCCACCCAGCCACACCTTACATGAATCTGCTTGAAAGAGCAGTAATCCGTTGCTTTATGAACGCGAAACATCCTCACCTTCCAGTTAAATGCCACCATCTTGGCCGTGTGATGATGTTGTCTGTCCCACAGCGGGATGTGCCCAGCACTGATGAGCGTCACACTTCTAAAGGCACAGACTAGGGCAGAAGCATCTTGAAGAAATGGAAATTAAGAAAGAATTATCCCATCTGTTTCTACTCAGCATGTCCACCCTGCATCTCTCTGACAAGCTTGTCGGCTGGCAGCGTACCAGTGCCACATGGTTCAGGAATGACCTACGTGGGCCTTTATTGGAGCTGAGTGACAGCAGCAACACCCGTGCTGCTGAAGGACAGGGGATGGACAGGCCCTGGGCAAGTGCCACGCTTGCGCAGCTGCCCAACTGAAAACCTGAGGCTGGCTGCTTTCGGAAGCTCAACACGTGTGCACATCACACCGCCTCACTGGTGTCTGAGCTGTGCGCAAACAGAAGCACACCCAGGAGAGCTGTCTTGTGGTTTTTAAGCCCACTTTCCCTGTTCAGAGCCCAAATACATAATGAATCCTAGTATCTAATATCATTTACCAGTTCTCTCCGATTTACTAATAAACCATGCAGCCCATAATAACACAAAAGCGAACCAACACTCGCTGGATCCCTTGAGTGGTCAACATATGCTTCAGAGCTGAACTTCAGGGCTGAGAAGTGCCCGAGGGGATGCTGAAGGCTGCAGCACACAGCCGTAACACTGCCCTCCGGTCTCTGCTTGCTGCCTCACCAGCACTGACACTGTTTCAAGCTGCTGGATTTCAAATGAAGCACGTTTCCCTGCCTGACCCCCTCGAGGTGTTTCCTGTATGTGTAACAACAGCCACTGAAAAGCAGGAGGAAGCCCTACAGCTTAGTCCAAGCCTTCACCAGCAGCTGGGCTGAATAAATCATCACCACGCCACAATAGCTGCTGCTGACCTTTCTTCAGAAACAGGGAGTCAAGTAAATGTTCTTGCAGCTCCTGTGCTGCTCAGCCAGCTTCTTCACAGATGCTCTTATTTCTCCAGCTAGGGTGTCCTTTTCTCTCCTCTTCCCCCAGCTGCAAAATCCTCGCCCTGCAGAGACCACCCTGGAAACATCCCCACAGAGAGACACCACCAGAGATCTCTGTTACTGAGGTCAAACTATACCAAAGCAGTGGCATGGCCAACTCGTTTTGTCATTCAGTATTTACTATGTTGATCCTGAGTTGTGCAGCTCCCTTCTCCAGTTGACGAAATGTCAGGGCAGCTGTGAACTAATGAGTTAGTAGCATTATGCCTCCAAAAAAACAGGCATTTTAACTTCTGATGTTTCCTCCCGAATGTCAACGACCATTAAGATTTGAAGTCCCCTGACAGATGGTCACAGCAAAAATCCCCCATCAGAGCAGAATCTGGTTCTCAGTGCGCGGTTCAGATGGCTACATGCTTCTCAATGAAACCCAAGTTACACAAGCCTGGCCTGATCTGAAGGGACTGCACTGCCCAACGAAGGTGTCCTCCTCTCAGAACGCTGACTTGGTTGGGGGGTTCATCAGGCAGAGTCTTCACTCTTCTTCTAAATTGCTGTAAATTCTGTGCTTCAGTCAGAATCAATTTTGCAACATGTTGTAAAAAGGCAAGAATTCAGCCATTCAAAGACAGGCTAGCATCTGGCATACGATGCTGAAAATGGGGTGTAAGTGATTTTTTACGTACAGAAAAAGTTTTAGAGTCAGCAAACATTATATGAGCCCATCTGTGGGGTCTGATTGCAGGGTACTGTCCCACCAGCAAGAAGCAGCGTATAATGTGTATCACAGTGTGCACTCCTGCGAATGCTCTTGGTCGCAAGTTGATTATTTAAGCATTCAGCGCAACACTTCTGTAATACTTCTGCTCTGCTGAGACACAAGCCTGAATTGTGTATCCACCACGAGTAGCTGCACTGAAGTCACAAAGGATGGGAATTAAAGAAATTCTTGCTTTGTTTTGAAGAGTGGTGTTTTGATCCAAAATGTTTCCTGTGAGAGCTGACACCTTTGATGGTCTGTCCTCACAGTGTCTTCTGTGGTTGGAACTAAGTGGGGAAGCCACCACTCTCTCCATGTTGCATTCCCCACATCCTGTGCCACCAGCCTCCGGTGGTCAAGCACTTCTCCCGCTTCTCCTCTTAACTCTTGCAGTCTCCATCTTGATCCAGACCTTACTAAATACAGCTGAAACCCCAGGACAGAAAAAAATGGGTGGAGCTGGGGCATGGGGCAAGGAGAAGAAATTGGGCAAAGGAGAGAAAAAGGCAGGGTTCACTTCACATTTGAAAAACAACATTTGTTAGCACTGAGGTCGTCAATTCAAAAGCAAAAAGCACAGACACTGTACTTTCAAGGTTGTGATATCTTAAAAGCATGCAGGCAAATAAACAGCTGAAGTCTCATGTTTGCCTTTTCAGAGGCAGATAAGGCACAGATAGGAGTTCAGAACACATCTACAGTCGGGCATTGTTCATTCCCCAGGAAAATGCAAGCTCCCTTAACAAACACAGCACTACTGGGAACGGAGACTGGGCCCCACAGAAGGTCACTATTACCTTCCCTCACTAGCAAGGAGGTCTCGTGTTGAGCCACGTGAAAAAGAAAGAGGAGCACTAGGCTCTGCCTGAAGCCCTGATGGAGACTCTGTGACAGACACTAATCTAACCATCACCTACTCGTACACTCCTCTGCAGGGCAGGGATAAAATGCTAACACTCTCACACATATTGGTGGCCTTCACCGGGATTGTACCTCACTATCACTAGGCTATTTACACTCACACTTCTCTGTGAGGCAGATCAAACTACTGCAGACAGGAAAGGGAAGAGAGGGTCTGCCCATACCACGCACCTCTACACTGTACTAGCAATCCTCCGCTAGCTTCTAATGCTGTGAGGTCTTCTAGGTCCAGAGCAGGCAGAGAGAGTCCCCAGTGCAGCCCTAGAGGCTCGCGTCCTCAGCAGGGCTAAAGAGCTCCCAGGGAGGGCTGCACCAAGTCCCAAAGCTAGACTTCAGCTGATACCAGCCCCAGGATCTCTGCACAATGCTGTGTTGTGCAACACAGACCACCCCAGAAAGACTAAGGAGTTGGGCCCCAGACAGATGGGAAGTCTGTGGTGGAGCACAGAATTGAATCCAGGTCTCTCAGATGCTGAATTACAGCTCCAGTCCACCACAGCAACCGCATCACAGCCCAGCCGCTCTCGCCATTGTTTGCTTATGCAGTGGCAGAGTATCAACTGGCCTGCGTGCACCAGAAAAAAGTCTACACAGCCATCTGGGTACTCCCAAACCCACTTGAGTTGTCTTGGCTGAAAGTCTCACTCAGCCTGCCAATAACTCCATCTACTCAACAAAATGGGACTCAAGATATTCTTTTGTCTACTGGGGATTTCTGAGCACCTCCATTTTATCCATGTTGTGAAAAGCTATGAAAGTCACCAGCCACAAGGCCTTGGAAAGTAGCAAGCTACTAGGGTTGTTCGACTGCATTTAAAATGGAGTGATGGCCGAGTATGTCCTGAGCTAGAAAAGGGGTTTGAATCCACCTGTCTCTTGTTGCTGATTTCTTTAATGCACGTATTTCAGGAAGCAAAGTGCATGTTTCCCACCTGGGACCCACCACTACACGTGACCTGCTGTATCATGCATCAGGCTGAGCATCTGCAAGACAGGATCACGACTTCTCAAAAAAAAGACTACTCGGTCATAGGAAAACATGGTAATATGGCAAAGCCCAAAGGCTACAGAGAAACACAGTGGAAGCAAGTATGAGCCAGAGTGCTGCACTAAGAATCCACCACGAACCACTGGCACAAGATGCAGTGGTTATACTAAGTCAGAACCACTCAAACCTGTGCACAGTTGCAGCCTATACGTGCAGGTAGGTCAAAACATCACTCCATAAAAAGACTCATGTAATCACTCCGTTTATACTAGTGTCACTGGTAAAAGATATTCCTAAACTAACACCAACTCAAGGAACATCAAAACTAAAAGCCATATAAGATCTTCATACCTGAAGAAGAAGAAATGAAAATATTAGTGATTCCTCTGGCAGCTCCTCACATGCTCCAAACTCTGGAAAACAAGAAGAGAGCAGATGGGACATATCAATCATGGTGCCTAGATTAAAATCCAATCAAGTCAAAACCAAAAATGTCAGTGGCACGTCAGACTGTTCCACCATGGGTCCCAGGGTCCTTGCAAGCTGCAGGACCTTGCTTGCTGCCACCGCCTTGCCCTAGGAGGGTCCCTGCCTCCTCCATCCCCACCCCAGCTCTGCCCTTGTCACTCTGGTCCCTGCAGCACCAGCACCCAGCACAGCTCAGTGACCCACACGTGCACTTGAGGAAACCAACCTCCTTCAACAAACGGTAACTTCAGAACCCTCTTTCTTACTTATTTGCTTCATCCTTTGTTTATGAAAATGGCAACACTGGGAAGATTCACGTGCAGTAAAGCTCACTTTAGAGGCAGCCGTGCATCGTTCCCTGCGGTGATTTGCTGGGAGACAACTGCACGGGACCTGCCTGTGGTTTGCAGCCAGCCAGCGCATCTCCAGCAGCTTTTAAACCCCACACCCCTGCGTCCCAGAGGCGGACGGGAGACTCCAGGCTATGGCGAGGGGACTTCTGCTGCCACCTTGCTTCACACCCTGGCTGGTCAAGGCCTGGAACTGGGCCTGTGTGGGGGTCAGGCAGGCAGGCGGGCAGGCAGGG
>VWZL01000314.1:24447-168963 GCA_013396915.1 Stercorarius parasiticus | reverse complement strand
CATGAAGATCCTATGATTCTATGGTTTTATAAAATTCTTGTCTTTGCCTGGTTCTGAAAATGGGCCCAGAAATCATAATTTCCTAGACTCTCTCAGCATGGAAGCTAATGGAATCAATCTGTTTTAATAACTCTGCAATAATTTGGGGTCTTTCAAAAAATAATTTTGTTTTTACAAAATGAAAGCTAACTAAAGAAGTTGTATGAAAGATCTATTTGATATATAAAAAATACCAGGCCTGGAAGCTCATGCTGCTTTGAGACTAGTTTTGCATATGCTGTGGTCCTATTAACCTTATAGTTAAAGTGTAGGGAAGACATGATAAGTTGTAAAGAAGCTTGAATCAACTATTGTCTCTAGACCAATGTTACATCTCAGGCAAATTTCAGTTTTTGACTTCGTGAACAAGTTTCCTCTGACTGTATGTGTGTGCTGCCTGAAGTTTGTTACTTGAGTGAGAAATTGTTTTGGCTAACAAAATAAGTTTATTATTCTTAACTCTGTATATTTGATGCTAAACTAAACATAGGTAAAGTAATAAGATTAAAAAGCACAGCAGAAAAAAACTGGTTAATTGTAATTAACTATCTAGCTACATGAAGATCTTCCCTAGAAGTGCTTTCAACATGTATCCAGACAAGTAGAGTCTTCAATTGGAATATAAATGCTTCTACGTGGCTTTATAGGGCTCAATTTTATTTGGACTGCGAATGGGTCTTTGGCACGACTTTAAGCTGTGTTTAAGATGGTTTACGTTACAGTGACCTCACTAGACACAGAATCTCTACCTTATGAGCTATGGGTCAGACTCACTATCCTAACCCTGACATGCTCTGTGTCATTCTTTGGGTTGATGGGATGCTCTTTTGCCAGCTTGTGTCTCGGAACAAGCAGATTAACAGCACTGAATATAGGCAAATGTAACGCCTCTGGTGCTAATAAATGTGTGCAGATACTGAAATGAAAAGACTTTTGGGTTCATAGGCAATTACTGCAGAGTTTCCTATAACTGGCATTACGGGAAACTGCGCTTTTTTCTCAAGATGGTTCTGTATTTTTTTCAGAATGTGTAGCAAAATCAGGATGAGCAGAGAGAAAGGAAGAACTGTTACTGGATGTACATTTCCTTTTGCATTATTAGAAAATACAGAAGTGTAGCAAGTTTGGTAATATAAGGAAGAGTGATTGCTAACATAGTTTGTAGAAGGGGCTTGAAGGAGGCAAAAACCTATAAAAAAGACCAAATTAATAAAGGATGCATATGGAGTATTTGCAATTCTTATACACCAAAACCCAAGGTTTGGGAGAGATCTGCAATATAGATTCTGTGTGAGCTCCCAGATTTCCAGTGACCATAGGATCTTAAAATTTGTCAAATCAGCGCCTTTATTTCACAGCATGTACCCGTGGGATATTTCAGTTCCAGCCTAGCAAAAGAAAAAAGACAGCTGCCATGATCTCTGCTTTGATGTTTGCAAAAAAGTGGAGTGGTCAAGGATTTCTGAAAGGAGATTAGTAAAATCACATATACTCAAGTGAAGTCTTGCCAGGTTACATCTACTATGCAGGATAAATTTGATTTGCAAAAATGTGGAATATAGATTACTAGATTAATGAATTAAAAGAACAGAGCTTGCTGTCTGTCTTTCGCTCATTTTCTGTCTCATGGGAAGCATAAATTATATTCTGTCTACTCACTGGAATAATTAAAATTTTGAAGAGCATGCAAGTACAGTATTGAATAGTTACTCATCAGTTGCTATTTTGCTGAACTTTCCTTATCACAAAGTGAACATCAGTCTCTACACCTAGTCATTAAGAAGAAATAAATGCCCCACTCAAGCCATAATTTTTGCTACCTTTCCCTCCGATTTAGAGACTGGATCCTAACTGGGAATTTTACGATTTTTTTTTTTTTTTCCATTTCTTGCTTCATCCCAATTGTTTTTTTCACAGACTTTGGGTCCTGGGTCAGTTTTGCAGCTGTCAGTGAATATTTAGAATTTTGTGAAATCTGTGGGAGGAAGGACATCTCACATAAAGGAAGAATCTGGTTAGAGGTCTTCATCCAGGGCACAGAGAAGCCTGTGAGATCCTTTCGTATGATTTCTGTGGGCGCATGAGCAGGGACAGAACAGCCACTGCTCCTTTCCGATAACAAGTAACTCTACTTCGAAGGGAGATAGTGAAAACCATCAGCCTCCCGAAAAAAGGTGCATGCTGAGGCATATTTAGTTGTGTGAGAAAGAAGCAGGACAATCATCAAGAAAAGAGAAAAGACAAAGACAGGCGTACGTTGCATGATACTAAGAAAAGGAGAGACTTGTGGTTTACGGGCAGGCAGAAAAGGGGCTTAGTGCCAAGAAGAAGGAAACTTTATTGCACTGTTTGATGCCACATACGGGGCTCCAAAGCAGAAATAGTCTTGATGGAGGGGAAGGTGCAGTTCCTCCTCTCCAGTCGTAGGGAGGTCATGTTTTACTGGGTGGGCTCCTGGAAAGAGCAACTCTACTTGTTTCCCTGCTAAATCATCGTTGTGAAGGGAACATGAGTGCCTGCATTTTTGTTGTTGCTGTTGTGAATAAATGGGACCACATACAAGAAATACCTGATTTTTTTATCAATTTCTCTCTCTGGTGGGAACAACCTGTAGGACTGCAAACTCTGGCTGAGAGTCCAGGACAGATAACAATCTCTCTCTTTATAGATTCAGTGTGTATTCATATAAAATATTTCTCCTCTAAGATGGTCCCTCTGCAAAACTCCTATTTCTGTCAGTTTAGATTAGCCTTCTAAACTTTAGAGCCAGCAGCTAACAAGCTTAACAGCACAGCCTTGTAAATCATCTTGTCTTGCAAAGGCACTTATGTGGAGGAGCTGAGCATCTCTGAAAATCAGGCCATTTCATTTTACTGGCTATATATGGATGCAGCAACTTAAATTAGGCATACAGAAATGTTAGCAGTGGGATTTTCTAAAGACTGATTGCTGCTTGGTTATTAGAGCATGCTCTGAACGCTTGTTTTGTGCCAGAAAAGATATGACGGCAATACTTCACTAGCCAAATGGACAGAATGACCTTTTTGAAATGACTCCAGCACGGGATGGGGCTGACACATCAGTAACCGTGCATGCGGGTGGATACTCAGAAACTCTGGGGTTCAGCTGACAGAGGGGGTAATTTTCAGCTCAGAAGATGAACTCTAGATTTGGTAAGCTTGTCTGGCCACCCCATAGCCCTGAAGGAGAAGTGTGGAGAGCTGGCTTAGGCAGGTCGATGGTGATAAGGGTATACGGCTGAGGGTAGGGGTCAGGCAACACTAAGCGTGTCCTGAGCCAGCCATTGGCAACCTTTAAACGATAGACCATGTGTCTTTCCAACTCAAGGATAATACACTTGAGGGAGGTGGAATCCTTTGCCTTTCAAAAGTAGTTCTCTTGAGCTACTGCTTTGGAGCTTGCAGCCCGCTGCCAGCTTGGCTGTGTGGCAAGCGAAATCTGTTTGTCCTCTGTGCCACGGGCAGCTGGCTCTGCCACCAGGCCACTTGCCCAGGGATGAATACTTAAGCTCTGCCCCTGAAGTTGGCACGGTCGCTGCCCACGGGCTCAGGCTTGCCTTGAGCAGCCAGTGAGACAATGCACAGCATTCAAAGATTCAGCTTCCCACAGAGGTCCGGAGATCTCTGAAATATCTTCTTTTTCAGTGGATGGGACAAGATCATGTGGGCACAGGCTGGCACATGCTGAGGATTCTGGCTGCGTTTGCAGCCAGGAAAATAAAACCTATTGCACCTTTGCTGTGTGGCACGTAGCCTGCCCGGTGTGCTCTAACCAGGTCCCATGAACAGAGGGCAGCTGCTGGGCTTGGGGTTCTGCAGATGGGAGCCACTTGCTCTGCTCCCTTCAGGCTCGTCTCTGGCTCTTGGTACGAGTCACCTTCCACCGAGCGGTTGTGCTGCACTAACTGCAGATGCTGCTAACCAGTGGGAACTCCCCAGGGCATAAGGAGGAACAGTGCCCGTCTTTTCGCAGTGCTAAACCAATTGCTGTGACAAGCTACCATGAGGAGAGAAGTGTGATCCCCCTATTTAAGTAATTGCTGTCTGAAATAATTAAACTTTAATTAGTGAGTTGTTCTAACTTGCTCCGGCTCATGGTCTTGGGTGCTCAAGAAATACCAGCCAAACCGCGGTTTGATTTGACAATTAACCGATTGCTTATTTACCAAACGATTGTGCCTTGCTTGAGGGGTGGGATTCTGCTCTCAGTGAAAGTTTCGGGTTTTTTTTCTCTGAAAGATTTGATTTTAAATAGTGATGGTTCAGTGGTGGGAGAATAGTTCTATATGTTAGCATTCCTATAACAGCTACAAGCCCCAATAATCTCACTGTATTGAGTCCTTCACTGTCGCTTCTCTGCCTAAGTGTTTGCAGAAAGTAAACATCTGAAGGGGAAGGTACTTTGAAATTACTTTCAGAAATTCATGGTTGCCCTCATTTGACGAGAGGACTTGGAACCAGACAACTCAGCTCCGCACCTTGGTGGTTGTGTTACAGCTGAGGCCACAGATGCCTCATTCTGCTTTTGGAGATTGTGCCCCCCTGGCATTGATTTATGATCTGATATTAGTTTAATTTAGTCACAGCACTGGCATGGTATGCTGTGATCTCTGCCTTCCATCTGCTAAAGCGTTCATCATTCCATTTAGAGGAGAGAACAGCATCCGCAGTCATTGGGCTGGCAGTGAGAAACAGAGGCTAAGGCAGTAATAGTAAATAAACCAGGGCTAGAGCACAGGTTCCAGCACTGGCACACGGTTGTCCAAACTGGCCGTTGGCATAATCCCTGGTATGGGTTTTGGCATGCACCCACTACCTCTGTCCCGAGGGATGCCCAGGCACAGCCTGGATGACAGTGTCTGTCAGGGACTGTTCCTAAAAAATCAGTGCGAGCAAGGGAGGAAGACATACGGATGCAAGATGTGCTCTGCCCCTGTTCCCTGGTCTGTTTTACTTGCTGATATAGAAAAAGCTGGAGATGCCAAATGTCTGATCCCCTTTTCCTGAGTCTGAGAAGCAAGAGCATCTGTAGGATACCTTAGGCTTGGTACTCTAACGACAGAGCTGCCCAGGAGCTTTCATAGCCTAAAATTTTAGAGATTTCTTTTGCAATAAATACTTAGGCTACATACAGTTTTATGTTGGAACTGGATGATGGCCTTTCTTCCAGAGGCTCTGTAGAAAGTCTGCACCCTTTTAAAGAACTGTATGCCATGCTTTGTGTACCGCAGGTGCAGTATATCCTGGGTAAAGCAATAATGGCTGGCAAACACGTACAACTCCTGAGAGCCATCCTTGCAATCAGAGTCAATCTGCAGCTTTGCCATAAATTATGTAGCAACCAAAGCGATAAGGCATTGTTTTATTCTCTGGAAAGAGAAGTGCCTCTTAGGTGGGCTGGATTATCTTTAATGCCTTTGAAATTTAGCAGAGCAATTTTTTTCATGCTTTGGGAATTCACAGTGAAGGATGAGTACAGCTAATGAACCGCTTTCAAGGAGCCTAACCTTAGCTAAAACTTGTTCATGAATGCCTTTGATAATCAAGAACATCAGCAGAAGAACAAGGTTGAAAAGACAAACCCCTACAGCTTGATTTTACACTGTGTACAAATTAGGGAACCAACTCTTACATTTGATCTTTTAAGTAAAAGGGTAGAGTGTGGTTGCATTTACACTTCCCTTTGCCTCTCATCACCTCACTTCTGTCAGTACGATTTGAACGGTGCTGATTTGTGATGCCACTGCTTTATACATCAGCCCGGCTGGATTTCAGCTACATTTCTACATGTTGCCGTTGCCATGTCCCGTCTTTGATCTGAAATGCTTGCAATTTGTCCGCTGCGGCTTCTCCCCTTGACGGCAAATGCACAACCCAGCAGATATTCTGCCATTCTTCCTGATTACTGGAGAATGAAATATGTTTTAGCTCTTCTCTTCAGCAGACCAAGCGCCTGTATTTGTTTCCAGTTAATGGGAACTTGAAGCCACACTGCTCCATGAGCTCCATCCCAATTTAATTGAAAACTGGGGATGGGAAGCACTTCACAAAGCTGAGCCTTGTAAGCTGGCAATACCTACTTGCAATGAACAGACTGTCAAAGGGCTCTACTTAAGGGAAGCAACACTTCTGAGCAGACTGTCTTTAATGTGTCTTCTTTATAGAAAGAGTTATAACTGCTTTGTTGCTGTTGTTGCTTTTTTTCTTTTGAGGGATTGCTCCACTGCTATTGTACTGATTAAATTTGTCCATTTGTTAAGCAACCTAAATTGCCTTCATTCCCAGCTGCTGCACGGTGTAACTGTAGTAGTGCAGATTGTTTTACAGAGATGGCTTGATTTTTGTGGTAGGTTATATGGTAATGAATTGTTTGTCAGAGAAATTTAATTGTAAATGCAACAATATATGCACAGATTGAAGTAATGAAATTTATGATCATGATAATACTGCTTCTCTATTTTATGATGTGGTCAATCTGTCCTTCATTTAAAGATAAAAAGACAGGTTTGATGCCTACTAAACAGATGTTCCCTGCTCAAAGTTGAGCGTACAGACTGCTTTATAGGACCTAGTGAGAGCCCTCTGGAAAGGATGTATTTATAAAATATTTCAGATCTGGAACAGCAGAAGATAAATATAAGACTGATTATTTTAAGTTTCAGGACTTAAGCACAATCCAGTATTTGACTGTAAGCTGTTTGATCACCTCTCTGAAATTTTTCAGTCCCTAACTAACAGGAAGACTCTCTCCTTGAGCAATTTTAGCAAGAGCAGGATAGCTGCCTTAAAATGGCTGCAAGCTTGGATGTGGTACTGGTAAGAAACGTAGAGGAAACATTTTTCCTCGAATGTGTTTTCGTAGCTAGATATTACAGCAGAAAAGCTATCTGGGAATCAGCACTGAAAATTACATCAAAAAGAACCATTTGGGCAAATATCAGTAAACTTCCCTACGGTGTTGGAACACATTTACTATGGCTTGTGCATTAGAGGAAGGCTATCATCAGGTCATTCTCAGGTAGCTGCTGGTCAGTCACGCAGCTCTGGCATGAGGCATAGAGGACAGGGCTCACATGGAAAGATGAAACTTCATGTGGTGCAGCCATCCCCGTGTCAGCTTGTTGTTTGAGCTTGTTTTACAGTCAAGGGAGAGAAGTATACACTCTAGAAAAGCAAGCATCCCTTAAAGTCAGGAAGGAAGAATAAGGACCTCCAGAAAACGGTGATCTCATCTTGGTTAATGTAGGCGGAGGATGAGTGTTTGTCTCCTCCCACTACCGCAATACTTGATCTCTCTGATGACTAGAAGAGAAACCTCAGGTGGCTCAGGTAGATGACTGATGAGATAACTAAGACCAGGTGAAATAAATCCTATTCAAGCATTGGTGGAATTGTGTCGATGTAGTACAGTACATCTTATTTCCCTTCCAATCATATAAGTGCTTTTAACCATTTATGCTACATCCAAATGAAAGGGTGCCACGCCACACCATTGTTTTAGAAATATTAGCATTATTAAAGTTCTCCAGCATTTGAAACACTTTTAAAGCTTCCCTGCACCTGTTTTTCCAGCTTAATCTCTCAAGAGCAAGCAGTTTCCCCTTACACTCTTACCTTTTCTCTTCATCTCCACTCTTTTCTCTGATGGTAACTTTAGACTGTAGTTTAATTGCTGCCTGACCGGCATTGTATTCATGCCAGGTTTTGGAATGAAATGCTAATATTGTTTTATTTCATTGAGAATGGCTGACTAATCACAAGTTATCGTTTGTAACTTAGGGTGAATGCAGTTATTTTTTGGTCAAAAATGTCGTTTTAGAAGCCCTTAGCACCCTTTATACATTTTCAAATCAGCCAAGGTTGCAGCTTTTGAAAAAATCTAAAGGAGACAAAAGCAAACCAAAATGAAACAAACCCCAAAGTGTCTTCTCCACGAGGGAGAAATTAAAGCAGCTTTTTTGCATCACAGAACTCTGTATGATTATTATTAACACAGCTGATGAAAGCAATCCTGACAGAAATTAGATAAACAGTGTAAAAGGAATTCTGATAAATGTTAAATGACACCCAAAAAATGCTTTTGTGATCTGTGAAGAAACTTGAGTTCATTTTTGTCCCTGATTTGCTGATTTCTAGTCCAGAAGACGTGGAGTGCAGCAGAGTGGGGCACGGGGGATGGGGGTGTCTAACCGCACAGTGGAAGCCATTCCACGTGCACTGCTGACGTGTTCCCATTGGTGGTCTACATGTTTAAAAAATACTCACCTGGGTTGGCGATACCTTGTAGATATAAACCTGATACCTGCGGCTCCAAGTTACATGAATCCTGTGTAGCAGCTTTCATCAGTGTGCTCTAGTACCTGCGTTGTCTCCCAGCTAAATTAAGTCCCACTAATGCTTGGATTTGTCAAAATACAGCGACTTTGGATAAAAGTGAGGGAGTAGGGAAGAGAAACAGAACAACAAATGTTTCATTTTCTTGTGTCGCCAAAAACACTTAAGGCAATTTTTCATTTATGTACTGAATTTGAAAAAAAAGGCCACTTTTGGTTACCTTTGAAAATGCATCTAATGCCCGGTTCCTTTAGAAAGAGATACGGGAAAGAGAATGTATAATTGCATACTTGCCTACATGAGGCGTCTCCCTTGAGTAAAATGTTATTGTTGTCTGCCTCCTAGAGCAAGCCACGAACTCGTTTGCTTTAGTCATTGCCGAATGTTTTCTTCTGCCTCTTGACTATTTGATCGATGCTGGATCTGAACTCTGGGAGTTAAATGGAAGGTTTTGGTTTGCTTGTGGAGGCACAGAAAGCCGGATCCTAACTGCGGTAACAGGCATTGAAGTTCAGCCTTTTTCAGCAGTGGGCCCTGAGTTAGTTTCTGTAGAGGCTTGTTACAGAAAATCATTCCACGCTTTTGGCCTCCAGATCTGAAATCACCTTTGCCCCCATAATATGATATACTACAGGTTTTAGATGGCACAAAAAGTCTTCCCTTGCAGTTGGAACAACTCGGTCCAGTGTCAAGTATACAGCTGTTTTCACTGTTGCCTAGTGACTGAGTGAAAAGAAATATGTGCCCTTTACTGAGCTTACCTGAAAAGATAAATGCTTTTCAGCAGTCAGTGAACCTCAGACAGACAAAGTAATAAGAAGCTGCATCTCTAATGGAAGAGGAAAAAGAATCACCATTTCCATTTGGTGGTATCTGTTTCTTCTTCTGAAGCTGACAAGGAGAGGAATTGGACTCTTGCATTGTTTGGTACTAACTGGTGGATGATACTCATTCTTACCTTTCATTGGTTCCTAAGACAATAAGGTTAATTTTGATTTACACAGTTTACAGAGTATTTGCATGTTTTAATGGTTTATCCAACTGATAAGAATATCCAAAATAAATATACCAAATGCATAAAATCAGGAGGAAAATTTCCCATTTCGTATTCATTTTATTTACAGGTCCCTTTACACACCACCAACATTAAACAATAGACATAATTATGTATGTGTCATGTGGTCAGAAAAAATCTTTTCTGGCAAATTGGTGATGACTTTGGGAGGGGTACTAGCAAGTAACAGTTCAAAACATACAGTCTATAGTCTGTAACTCAAAGTGCCTAGCTACAAACATCATTCACTGAAAATTCAGGAGAGTTTGGCAATCTGTAGTTTACTTTTAACACAAATGTCCCGAACAATTTAATCACTTGGTGAATAGACTCCTGCAAAATATATGTGATGAAGCCTATAGGTATTATGTGTCGAGTTTTGTGTTTTCTTTGATTTTTCTTCTTTTCCCTAAGTCAACCTTTGAGTAATAGGCCAATGTGTTTCTATTATCAGTCTCTAGTAGTAGCCTTGATGCTGTAAAATATGAGCATGTCAAAGTTCATAGGGAGAGACAGTATCTTCTATCTATCTGACTGATTTAGTAAGAAAACTAAACTGGTTTCAGTGGCACAGACTGGATCTGAACAGTCAGGTACCTGAATATTTATCTGGTTTCCTTCCAGCAGTTGTTCCCCTCCCGCCCCCAGTTTCCCTGTGTTCTGTTAATTCTTGTTCCAGTTGCACAGCCATCCCAAACAAAGGTTTGTTTTCAAATTTTGCCTTTGTCTCAAAGATATTTACTGGAAGAAGTAACCGCAGGAAGGTTACTGTGGATGGGGTAGTACATGTTACACAACTTCTGGGCTGCAAATGATTTTTTAGAAAAGGGATATTCAATATGTTCTCTTTTAAGAATGTAAATCCAATTTGCCAAATAAAATCCTGGCCATCCTGACGTCGCTGTTGGCATTTGCTGCAATACAGCTAGGATTTCACCTTTCATCTGGGAGGCTTGTTTAGTTAATTACTAGTCCCTGAAGACCAGGATTGTACCAGGTTCAGAAAGAGAACCGCCTGCTGGTGTCATGGCCACTGTATCAATTAGTCATTTACACATACAGCTTTGAGAGTTTATGAAGGATGTAGTACTACAGCTCTAATTTTGAAGCACTAACCGTATAGTTAATTACACATGGCGAGTCATATAACTGTTGTGCTATTAGTATAATACCCGAGGCTGTGCTCTAGCAAGTTCTAATCTGTAGAGATCCCCTTGACCTCCCTCTGATTATAGATGTATATTAAGGTATAAAGGATAAATGTGACCTGCAGACCTGCAGTTTGAATTTGAAGTAACTGTACAAAGTGTTCATCTTAATGTGTGCTGATTTGGGGTGTTTAATGCTGATTTTGGAATTATTAATTAAAATAAGAATGAATGAAGGTTTTTGGAAGAGATGAGTATTCTGGGTTGTTGATAAGAAGTTGTTTTCTATGAAACGCTAACATTTCTGCATCAAGTTGAATTCTTATCCATCTCAGCATTTTCAGCTGTACAAACAGGAGAATAAAATACCTAAAAGTGGGAAGAAAGTGGCAAGAAGGCATTCTGTCTCCAAACTATAAGGCTGTTATCGTTTATAAGTAATCTTTCATCAATTTTTGAGCAAGTAGCACTGTAAAAGGAAGCCTGGAAATAAGAAATAGCTTGATTGACTGACTGTGCAAATTATTTGCATTATGGTGAATGACTAGAAGCCCTGGAACTATATGTAGTTATTTCTTGATCTATACCATATGTTAATCCACAGTGGAGGATAAAAAGTCTCCTTTACAGTACCTAAAGGTAACTCAAATCTTTGGCTGTGTTTCTCTAGACAGTAGTCATGAATTTCTGAAATTGTGTCTCTCTGCAGCAAACTTCCCAATGATTTCAAAGACGAGATTTTCAAACAAAAATCTCAATGTAGAGCAAAAATAGACAGACACTCAATTAGATAATCTAGCGGGTGCACAGCAAGTTACTTATCAGGTGTGTTAATTCACCAAAGACTTCAGCACATGCCTTAATCTCATATAGTTACTACATAGCAAAATGAAGGTGACGGTCTGGATTAAAATTTATCTACACTGAAGTTTATCTTACTAGCAGAAGAGAGGATACCTGTAAAAAAAGTGATACGGGCTAGCAAGCAGAATGTGAACCATCTGTGGACTTTGAACATGGCATATTTTCACCCTTAATTCCTCAGATGGCTGTATTACTGTCATTCCCTGCTATACAGCTTAAGGGCAGCAAAATTAAGTCTACCCTTCACTGTGCTATACAGCCTCTCTTTCATGTGGTTTAGGTCAAAACTTATAGTTATGGACATAATTGCTTGGCTGAGCATGTCTTTATTTTCCATGGAAAAGAAACAGAGGCAGCAGAATCTGCTCCACGCTGGCTGTCAGCACACCCCAGCTCCGCACACATATTTCAGGAAAGTGAACTACTTGTAAATTGTATGTTTGTACTCAAACTTCGTCGTCTCTGATGATTTTAATGTGTGAAGTAAAACACTCTTTAAACATTTTGTATGAAAGAAAAAATAAACTCTTCCTAAGCTTGGGCCATGGACACATTTTTGGCTTGTGAATTTGTGTGCTGGACATCACAAATGAATTTCTCTTGGCTTAACATTTCAAACACCCTCTGCTGCCTGAAACTGATAAACAAAGATAAAGTGCTCAAAAAAGCTCAAAAAATTAAAACATAAGCATGCACAGAAGCAAAATGAGAGGCAGATTGGTTTCTTAAAGGCTTAAAGAAAGTAGACAAATGACTTATATTCGTGGTTTCCTAAAAAATAAAGTGTTTTATCTGCTTCTTCCACTTAAGTATTGTGGAAACAGATTACAAAACAAAGCAAAAGCCATAAAAGCTGTTTGTGACTGGGATTTACTACCCATTATTAACAATTTGTTCTTGGAGGACCCTTTAGAGAGGATAATAGTAAATTCTGGCCTTTTACAGTTTTGAGGGTGGGTGGCAGGGTTTGAGGATTTCTTCTTGACTTTTTTGTTTTGTTATGGTTCTTTTGAAGATGTAAATTCTTAAAAAGAGATCTTAATTTCCATCTAACACAGGGCCAGCAACACAGTTCCAAGAGGGCGCTGTGGTTTTTGCAGTGCAGTGTGGCAGCCCGTATGTCTTTCTCCTCACTCATCGCTCTAGCTGCAGTATTGGCTTGTGTAGAGTTGATGTGGTTGTCTCTGGACCTGTGGCAGAAATTTGCCCAAGATGTCCCCAAGTACCTGCACGCAAAGCGTCTTAGATGTGGTAGTGGCACAGTGTGCAGAGCTCCCATCCGTCAGCGGGAAGCTTGGCTGGTGGATTTGTCCACCCATGGATGGGGAGCGGTGATGTCCTTCTGAAACAGACACAGCACTTTGTATGTATGAAAGTCTAACTTAATGCCACACCAAAAAGTTTCCTAGTCCTTATGGGATAGGGCAGTGTTTTGGAGTATGGCTCTCTGGTGTTTAAAAGCCTGGTTCTATGTAGGTTCTGCTTTAGGCACTTTTGTATATCTGGACCATGATTGTTTACCCATTTATGACAGTCATACACCTTAAAGTGAAGCAAAGTTTTACCTACAAGTATTTGATTAGGAGCCATTGGGGCAATCTACTCTTCATATCTTAAAAACTAAATTTAACCCACTTGTAAAGAAACACAAGTGGATTGCTTGCAATTTACATTTGAGGAGGACCCGTATTTGCCATGACAGCAAGCTGTGACTGTAAAAAAATCAAGAGGTATGCAAATAAGTTTTAAAAAAGCAAGAAGGAAAACGTTACAGTTCTTTTGTGATGAGTGAAAGGGAGAAGACAGTTGGAATGTTATGTGAAGTAACAGCTGGATGGAAGGGCACTTTCTGCTGTTTACATCTAGGTATATAATGTTCACGTGAAACCCTGGAGTATAATTCATCCCCCAAAAGCTGAGATTCATAAATTACTCACTGAAAGCTTGGATTTGCTTTCACTGCATCAGAGACAGCAAAATCTAAAGCCAGTCCCTGAGGAATTAAAGTGTTAAACCAGCCAAGTCCCTCAAATATGCAGCATATCTATGTGCTGGTTTAAAATTTCACTCTTAGTAGCATAGATGAGAAACCTTCCTCTGAAGTCAGTGGATTTAGTCTCAGTTATAGTGATGGAGGAGAAAGCACAATATAACTCACTGTCTGGGGAACAAAACCCTCGAAACTTGCTATGACTGAGGCAGAGAAAGTGTTTTATTATTTTGTCTAAGTAATATCTTGACATCACATTGTTATTTGCTCCAAACTTGCTGTTTCTTGAGTCTGTGATAGCACCTGCAGGGCTGACATATGTGCAGTGAATGAGACATCTGGTCTGGAACAAAGCTGTCTTTTAGCCCAGAATAAACGTCACTTGTTCTTCAACCACAAACAGCAGACAGAGGTAGGGATGAAAGCCAGGTGAATGTTTCATCGTGCGTATCAGAAGTGATTATAATAATAAAAGCTTACAGGGCATGCGATTTAATCACCTCTCCAGAATCCAGGGCATTTGTCTGCTTTTTGTTTTTACAGAGACCTCACTGTGGTTAACCAGGTTTGTTTTACTAGCTGAAGATGACGTTGCAGACCATCTCATGAAGCTATGCGGGGCAGTATCTGCATAAAGCCTCTTTTTTCTTTGCCCGGCTGCCCACATTCGGCAGATAGGACTGGGAGAATGTGGTGTGGTCTCTGTAGGGCTCCTGCTCACCTCCCCGCAGTGTGCTAGTTTTACCTGTTGTGTTGAGTGTTGGCGATGAAGCCTGGTGACTCTCCCCCTGTGGAGGCAGCTCTCTTGGGTGACTTTGCCTCTGAACTGTGAGAAGGTGCTGGATGCCAGGAAGGGACTGTAGACCCAGGCTGGGAATATGCCTTCTGGCAGGGATAGCTCGATTCTGCTACCCAGCCAGCACCAGTGCATCCCTGTGATGCTCCTCTCCCGCTGGCATCCTGCCCAGGCTGGCCACCTCTGTCGAGCACGTGGGACTGCAGAACAGGAGAGGTGCCACAGTGACAGGGGAGCTTTAGCGTTATCTCCGTGAAATGATGAGGAGGGAATGAACTGTGGGAGCCCCTCAGTTTATTGGGTTTGACAGAGCTGTTCAGAATTGAAGGGAATCAAACCAGACAACTCTTGATATTCTAGTCCTTGGCACCCTTTGCGAGGGCACAATATAAATAAACTGGGATGTGGCAAAGTCAGTATTCAGCCCTGACCCTGCCAGATATTTTCATTGCCCCTAAAATCTATAAAAGTGACAGGATTTGAGCATAAAAATTTGAAATAGGTCCAGTAGTTGAAACATTTTTGGATGCTTTGCAAATTAGGAAAAATTGGCAACCTGCTGGGAAAAATGTGGTTACTGACTTTTGTGAACTGTGTCATTTCTGGTAATATGAGCAAGAAATACTATTTTACATCCTGGAGGACTGTTCTTGAAAAAGAAAATAAAAGAACCCCCCCTGCTTTTCTTCCAGCATGGCAACTTGAGCACTGTATGGCAGAGGTGGGTGCATGACAGGGAAGAGACCACATTTTATGCTCCACCAGTTACTTGCTATAAACAAATAACTACTGGAAGAAGGAGAATGATGACTCATTTGGGGTTGAATTTGAGTTCTGTAGGGTTTGGGCTTCTGGCTTCATACAGCCTCTTAGAAAGGTAGTGAAAATGTAATTCATTTTTAGACACTGACTCTTGGGAAGGTCATTTCAGGCCCGCTGTGATGGATGGATTTTCTTGACAGAAATATTTTTGCAGGCTTCCGTCCAGTATGTACCTAATGGGCTTAATACACCCGGGAAGTATCAAAGCTACTGTGCATGCATTGATTCTGCATAGTGAGACATCCTGAGCATGTCAAACAGACAGCAGAAACACAGATCATCTATGAAGTCCATGCACTAAAATCAAGCCCCCTCCTCCCAAAGAATCAGACTTTTGAATGTGTGTTGAAGAGCAGCCTTCCTCCCTGATGAGCATCTCCGTGGTTTCTGGATGCTGGGCAAGCCAGAAGTCATGGACAAAAGTGGAGAATCCTCACGTTCTGCCCAGCTGACACTTCAGGGTTGGAGAAGTGAGCATGACAAAAGAGACCCCCTTGGAAAGAATCACTGCAGGAGAGAGGCAGGAGGTGGGACCAAAGGGACGCCATGAGAGGCTGCCTGAAGATCTTAAGAGGAAGAAATTCAGTGGAAGAGGCCTTTTTTTCATGTTATTTCAAGCTGGTCATGATAATTGCTTGGACAAATTTACCTGGAGAAAGTCTGTCTTTTTCAGTGATGGCAAATCCAGGGAGAAGTTCCATGTTTTGCTTTCAAAGAACTCAGTAGATATATTGGCCTGCTGCAGGGACAGTATATGCACAACTGAGCAGGACATAACAGGATTTCTGCTTGAATTTCCACTACAAACCACAGTAGGTTTTCGGCACAGATATTTCACTGATCTGCAAATATACTACAGTTCATTATTAAAGCTGACTTCTCTGTTAAATTGTCTTAAGTGTTTTTTACAAGGTTGCCACTAGCATCACCTAAGACACCCATTAAAGGTAATTGAGACCTGCCTTCAATAAATGTCTTTATGTAAGACCAAAGGGAAAGGGGTGAAAAGAGCAGGAAATGCTTAGAACAGATTAGCATCACTGGTGTGACTTTCTGTCTCAGAAGGTCAACGATGTTGACTTCATGTTATTTATGTCCAAATTTTACAGGACCTTAGGAGAGTGTGAAAGGTCCTGCCCGGACAACCATATGCCATTTTTCATTAGTCTTATTTTGAGCCTTGTGATACGGCTTTTGATCTCTGATGATCTTCTATTGTCACCTACTGCTGGAGGTGGCATGGCTGTAAGAAAACAAAACTCCTTGGTACGATGCCCACGTAGAATGAATTTAATAACTGCTCTTACCTTTGGAGTTCTTCTAAATATAGGTAATTTTCAAAGCAGCCCTGAGGGGCATTTTTCTCAAGGTACCAGTTGCGGAAGACAGCTGTCAATACGTATCTCAGACTTGTTAAACACAAAGAACCTGCTAAGTTACTAACCAGCAGTTCAACCCTGAGTGAAAGATTTCTGCCTCCTTTTCCATATATCCTGGGTACCAGAAAATGAGAACTCCTAAGGCTGTAACGTGAGTCACAGAGAAGCCAGTTTGGCCACAGTAAATTAAGCCTCATAATGGGCCCGTTGAACTGTGATGACAGCTGCTGCTGGGTGATGTTAAATGTGTGAAAAGTGCTGCAGGAGGGGGCTGGAGGAAACAAAGGGAAAACATGTTAAAATTTGCAGAGTCAAGTCAGGTAAGGACTGGAGAAAAATGTAGTGCAGAGGAAAAGGTTTGCAATAAATTCTGGTAAGACGTAGGTAATTTCTGCAGTCACACTCCTCTATGCGGATAAAGGATTTGAAATCGAAGGCTGAATCCCTATCAGGTAAACTGGCAAAAGGGTGCAGGAGCGCACAGCTGCCAAAAAAGCTGTACTCAGCCCGGATGTGTCCCTCCTGCATCTTATTGCGGTTGCCCTCCCCTCATCCAGGCTTCCCTGTAAAAAGACACGAAGCTAGAAAGGCATCCACGGAATCAAAGTATTCGTGCAGAGCAAGAATAAATGTTTTGCAGAAGTGGAAATAGTCTTAAATTGCAAAAGGCCTTTGCAGGATAAAAAGGGGATTTGGGCAGAGATTAAAGTGTCTGTGAATGTCTTGAGAACAAAGTCTAAATAAATCCAGAAATGAAACTGATTTTTTAAGTGTAAGAATGAAAAAGAAAATGAAACTTTAAACATTTTGGTGGATAGTTTTTTTTCCAAAGTGCAACACCTCACCCCTTTATAAAGAGTAGCAATACCAGTGTAAGAAACCATGTGACACTTTTACAAGTTTGCAATTAAAAGAAAAGAGTGTTTAATGTTTTTAGGCACAGGCACAAACACCTTTTGAGAGGTCTCTTTAAAAAGGAAAGAACATACGAATGAAAATTGGGTCTCATGTTTCATATTTTTTAGGAAAGAACAAACTAGTCAGAATTATTTTTATTTCATGATTTGTGAGTTTTGGGGTGCTAATTTTCAAGCCTTCCTCCACAGCAGTGACGTCTGACAAAGCTAATATTTATTATTTTAATGAGCTGAGATTTCCACATAATCACTTAACTTGAGGATTAGGTTTTTAAGCACGGCATTAAATGTTATGATACAGCTCATGTTATCAGATAACACAATTTCCTTCACAAAACTTGCCAGGGAGCTATTGCATGCTCCAGCAAGTCAAGTGAAGTGGCCTTACATGAGAGGGTCTCAACTAGCAAAGAGAAAAAATAGCTAAAAATGACCTGGTTTCCCATGGTTTCACAGCAGCAACACAGCGATACCTCAACAAGAAAGGGAAAGCCACTGACTTTAGAGTCACTTAGAGTGCAGCCTTGTGACTTAGAGAAAAAGATATGGTAACAGCTTTTTCCAAACAGGAAAACCTACCAATTTAATTGCCTGCTTGTTTGATTTGAGCGAGGACCATTCCCTTGCATGCTGGTGCAGCGGCTGAGTGATTTAGATAAAGAGCTGTTGCTTGTTCACTTCCTATCAGTCCAGCCCTGCTATGAGAGAAAGCAGAAGCAAACTCTTATCTGGAAACTCCTAAGGAACCGGGGATTAATTTCATGAGGAGCCTGGCACGGGACTTAATGTCTACCAGATCCTGATGACTACTTGATGAATCCTGCATTTACTTATAGAGGGCTTAATTGAGTTGACACAAGAATATTCCATTTGCAGCGCAAGCAAACAAGTTAAAAAAGGCTTAGTTAGACATTCTTAGTGGAGTCAGATTAAACCTCGATCCTAGCAAAATGCAGATGTTCCCCTTTTGGCTTCTGTGATGGATAGGCAGCCTCTTTTACCGAACAGTGTGCCTTTTCTCACGCTTAGCAACAAAAAGCTTCGCTGTTCTTGCAGCAGAGCTCAATATTATAGAAACGGGGAGAACAATTTCAGCTCTGCACTCCAGTAATGTTAACATCCACCTTGTCCTGCACCCAAAGTGCTTTCCTCAGAGCTATGGGAGATACCTTAGTCATATCGTCTTACAGCAAAGCTTTAAAAATTGTAGACCCTTAAAATTAAGGAAAGAAGAAGCCTTTAATAAATACTCAATTTTAAGACAATGATCAAATAGCTATTGTAATCAGTAATAAGCCACAG
The DNA here is from genome assembly GCA_013396915.1 of Stercorarius parasiticus. Taxonomy (NCBI): domain Eukaryota; kingdom Metazoa; phylum Chordata; class Aves; order Charadriiformes; family Stercorariidae; genus Stercorarius; species Stercorarius parasiticus. The sequence continues at coordinate 150,298 of VWZL01000314.1, read as the reverse complement.
AATTTAAGCTAGTTGTCTCTTCTTTTTCATCTTCTGACAGGTTATTCATGGCCATTACTTCTACGGATTAGCTCTTGAAAACAGAAACATCTCGTCTGAGACAGCTGCCAGTTTTCAACTTTACAGATTTAACTAATGTAGCTTAATACTGAGACATTTTTCCAATGCACTTAACTAACAAATATCACCAGCGTGAACCCCGGCACCCTGTGAATCAACTGAGAGAGGGCTGAAGGACCTATTTTATGTTATTTTCCCCAGAAGGGTATTTATCCTCATCAGATGATTCAGTCTTTGTCATACACAGGTACAGTTTCCCTAGCCCCACCACAGTCTTCAGGGCTACCCCTGCTTCTGCCCAGTGACAACTGCATCCGAGCAGCTGGGCTGTCAGGCGGTGCCCCGGAGGAGCTGGGTGATGCCAGTCATAGTCACTGAGGAGCTTTGCAGAGCCCCAGCCCCAGCGTGCACAGGTCATCATGTCCTTGTATCACAGAATCACAGAATGGCTAGAGTTGGAAGGGATCTTAAAGATCAGCTAGTGCCAACCCCCCTGCCATGGGCAGGGAGTATATATCTCTTTGCAGGACCAAACCTTTCAGTATAAGTCTACCCTTATCATCCTCCCTGCCTTTCAATTCTGTTTCATTTGTGGCCGATTTGTTCCTGCAATCTCTTCAGGAGGCATATTCCTCTGTACTCGCCAGGCTGCTGTTTTACCAAAAAAAAAAAGCATTACATTACCCTCAGACCACTATCGAGATTTACAGTCATGGAAACTTCTTTTGACACTGTTGTTTCTGAGTGAGGCTGTGTTATCAATCTGCAGAAGGGAGAAGACAGTGTTTGCTGTCTTACCTCGCTGTCAGCTCACTACTTCACATATCAATGTTATGACTGCAGTTCAGTTCGTATTTGTGAAGCCCTGGTAAAATGTTAAGCACTCTAGAAGTGCCGAAGATTAATATTATTTTGCCCTGCAGAGCACACGGCTACTTCAATAGGATGGGGCAGTCCAAACAGGTCCTGATAGTGCCCGGATAAGCAAACAACGAACATCAAGCAACCCGTCCTTGCATTTCTTTCTGCAAGCAAATGGCTGAGTGGTGTCTGGCTGAAGGTCATCCTTCTTTCTGCTTGTGTTTCTCTAAAACACCTTGGATCACAATATAACTTGCAGGAAGAAAGCTAAAGAAGCTGTCTTTATTCACATTTCTTTACATCCCTGGTAGCCTCCATGTTTATAGTAAGTGCAGAAAAGCTATACTTCCTGTGATTTGTTTTGATCTTTGCCTGGGACCTGCTGGTATGGGGAACTGGAGGCACGGAATGAGTGATGGTACAGCAGCAGTCAGCTACAGCGAGGTTAGAGATCATGGGGTTGATAGGCACAGGTAGGTCCATACTCCCATTGCTCTTTCTTCAGTCCCATCTCTTATAGTGTCTGATTTGAGAAGTAACAGCTGTGAAGGATGAATAGCAGTTCCAGGATTGCTTTCTTGCCTGCCAGAAAGCCTTGTGCAAGTGCACTGCAACGAGCATTTCAAGAAATGCATGTATTTTTTTCATCGAGGAGTCCTGGACTTGCTTACGCCTGGAATGCCCCACCTCATCTTGCTGCTAAAAGCGGGTTGTGCACTGTGTGCTTCCTAAACCGCACCTCTCCCGGCAAGCCACAGGCACTTAGCCTGATTAGTGGTCTTTGAAATACAATCTAATGAGTAATGCAGTCAGAAAGGAAGAAAGTAATTTGGAAAATAACAGAGAGAAGGAGAACAGTACTTTTCAAACACTTTACTGCTGCATTTTCTTCCGCTTGACCTTATTAATCAAGTTTAATAGCCAAAGACAGAAACAATCCAGATTTTCTCAACAGTTTCAGAGTAAACCACAACACGTGGAGGATTTTTGTCTATTTGAGTGCTTACTTGAAAAAGCTACAAAAAATGGCTTACCACATCCTCACACCCACAGCAGCCTTTTTTTCGCACCCACTACAAGATACGCGTAGGCAGTGCAACTCATGGTGCCTGAGTGAGAAGTTTGCCCAGACTGCCAGGCCCCAGCTCCACATGCAGTCACTGGAGACAAGTAATTAAGGTGTCTACTGTAAGACTGGATTCATTTGCCCTAACTAAAGCATCTAGAATTCAGCCCATGTTTAAGGATTTTCAAGGCTGTGGTATATACCGTACTAATCTACAGCAGGTTTGCCTTCCCAAGCTATCTTCTTCCCTACTTTGCCTATGCCCAAAGCCAATTCTGAGTCATGGCGTGGGTATTTCTTTGAGAAGGATAGTTCAAATTTCCCCCATCAGCTTGACATTTTTAATTGCATAGTATGGTACAGAATTACTAGACTGAGCATAATACGCCAAGTCAATAAGCCATGTATTAAATTTTTAACCTGAGGCTTCAGAAATCCATATATTTTTGTAGGTGTGTTTCCTATACCTGCTTTGAAGAGCAGGACATGTAATAGCTTAAGGGAACTGCGCAACCTTCTTTGTTTTATACAGGCAGCCCTGTGAATGAATGGGACTTACAGCTTCGGTCCACACCTACAATAATTGTCCTGTGGTTGAGAAATGTTCCTTTTTTCAAGTACATGTGAGCATTAAATATCTCAGAGGAACAGAAATAATGACTCTGCTTCATGGCTTGACTCCAAAGGGGAGACTTCTGACAACAGAGACTCTGCCCTGCATTTACGCCTGCAGAAGTGGCGCCCACATCTACTCGTTCTGTCTTAGGAGTTACCAACAATTTGCGACACGGGGTGTATATAAAGATGAGATGTATTCCTTACACAAGAAAAAGAGCAATCTGTGTTTTATTCCCTTGACTATGAAATTAAAAGAACGTTACTGTTTTACTGAGATGTTTTCAGCCTGGCAGCTAATGTGCCCCTCCCTGGGGCTCAGGCATGTGGGATGGAGAGTCTGCCATCTTCAGCATCCTTGACAAGACAGAAACTACCATCCTCCTAAACCTGTTGGCTCATCGCAGACTCCTTGCCCTCCATCAGTCGAAGAATCATAGAATCATAGAATCACAGAAGGTTTAGATTGGAAGGGTCCTTAAAGATCATTTTGTTCCAACCCCCCTGCCGTGGGCAGGGACACCTCCCACTAGACCAGGTTTCTGCCATGGGCAGGTTGATACCTGGCTTAGCAAGGCCCTCTCTGTATTTAAACCCTTCAGGCCGACCCTGGCTCATTTCAGCGGGGACAGGCAGAAGGCGGCATCTCTCACGAGCAGGAGGTGAGGGCAGTAGCCGGCACAGCTGGCCCCAGGTGAGGACGTGCCACAGTAAGGATGTGTGTGGATGGGTGTGTGTGGTGTCTGCTGGAGCTGGAGCACAACTCGGCAGGCAGACTTTGCCCAGGAGGAGGATTAGGTGCATCATTTGTTCAGCGCTCTGGGGAGGTAGCAAATAAAAGGGTCTGGGAGATCTCAGTCTAGGAAAGTATTCAAGTACCTGTTAAATTTTAATCAAATCAATAGCTTGTTGACTATGGTGGGACTAATGATATGCCTCAATTTAAGGCTCTGTTTAAGTGCTTGGCTGGATTCAGGTTTGAAATATTGCTGCCCAGTTTTGTGTATTCTAACACAGGAAAATGTGGAGAAAATGGAGAGTGATACCACCCCTAACACGAATGCTACTAAACTTGTTTTGGAAGACACAGGTAATTACCGTTCAAGGTGGAAAACTAACCATCTGTTTTGAGTAAAAACATGTTTTACGGTTTCCTCTCCTTGCTTGCTTTAGGACATTCTGCCATTACTGTATTTTATTTGCCTTACCCACCTCCAAGTCTCTTCCACTTGTTTTTCTTCCTTGTTTCACTGTTCTGGGAACTGGAGTTAAAAGAAAAGCAGAGCCCCTTTGAATCTGCAGCAGGCTGGATTAACTGGGACAAGCAGCCCTCCCTCCCCGGCCCTGCTGTTTGCAGCTGAGTGATAACATCAGCCGGCCCTTGTTCTTTGCCCTGTCCCATGTGTTTTCTCTTCTTTTTTTTTTTTTTTTTAAGCTGTCACTGGCTTTGATGCCACATGCACCAGTGAACAGCAGCCGCTGGTGCTTGATCTCACCACTGCACAAGAAAAGCTTTTACGCAGGCTGCAACCTGAGCTCCTGCAAACACATTTCAAAGCTCCAGCTGGTCAAGGTGCACCTCTGCTCACATTTCCTTTTATCAGAGGGCTGCAGGGGACTTTGCTGAGCGGACTATTTACTCTCCTCTGCATGCAGCCCTGCTGGCCTGCATTATCAGGGGCAACATTTTATATTGGAGGTTGCCACCCAGTAACTAAACATGAGATAAGTAGTCGTGGGTAAAAAATACTTAACTCTCTGCAGAATATAGTAAGATCACACACTGTTCATTTACCCAAGTGAGCAGGCAGGAGCCAAGTAGCAGAAGATTGTCTGCACTGATGCTGTCTCCCCATTCGGTTTTTAACCCTTTTTGGCAGCATAGCTGGGAATCCAACAAGGGTGAAAAATGAGAGTGCCAGGATCCAGGTCCCCAAAAGGACATCACAGGGTATGGTGGTAAGGCATAATAATTGATGTGACTTGCTTACTGCCCAGTGTTATTTAAAAAGAATTTGAAAAGGAGTCTGATCTTCAGCAGAGGTTGGCACTGAACGTTACTTCTCTATCCAGAGCAGGAAGGTAAGAAAGACCAAACACCATGAAAAGGCCAAAAGGAGTGGAGGAAAACCACATGTAAATATGCAGGAGGAACATGAAAGGGCTGTCAGGGCTGTTTCCTTCAGGGTTTCTTCACCGCTGTTATTGGCTGCCAAGGACAAGTCACTTTTGCAATGAAGTGGCTGGGACTTGGGCTGCATCTCATGGGCAGGCTGGGGAGACGCTGCTCCTCCTTCCCCAGTGGCTGCAGAGGAGGGCAGTGAAGCTCCGTCTCAGCCTCCGCCGTAAGGCATGAGTCCAAGCCTCTGCCTCTTTTGTTGACACCCTTTATACTTAGCAAAGAAACAGAAATGTCCTTGCGACGTGTGGACATGACAGGCACTTCCTTGCTCTGGGTGTCCCCAGGGAATTCTCATCTCATATGCATCCTTCTGCATTGCACCACTCTGGGGAAAATTATAGAGCTCCCTCTTGCATTGCAACCATGTTATGTAAAGCATCTGAATATGCCACCCCCTGAGAAAATGTGCCAGCTCCGACAACCTCATTCAGATATTTCAGCTATGATAATGACCCATTTAAAGTACTAATTAAAATTGGATGAGTTTCATATCTCCCCCAGCTTTAGAAAAGAAAAATCACAGGTCAAATATAAATTTCATAAATGCTTGATAAAACCTCTGCAGGAAGGAATTTGGCAGAGGGCATCGAGAGCAGACACTTTTGAGCAAATGAAGGAACCTAAAGCAAGACTTTGAAGTCTGACCTTCAGAACGTACAATAATACACTGGATGACAAAGGTAATAAATACCACAGAGTGGGACAAAATGTATCTAATTAATCAGTTTTAGCCACACTTTGGTACTCTTTTCAAATACGCTTCTTAACAGAAGGATTTTCAAACTTACCATCACAGCTTTTCAGTGTTGTTAGTTCTGAAAATACTGCTTTCCTTTTCTCCATGCAAAGCAGCACGTCATCAGTTATTTTATACTCACATCCACTTCAGCGGTGTCATTTCCATGGACTCAGCAGTGGAAAGGCCTGAGAGAGCAGTGACTAGTGGTAGTCACCACTCCACTGAGAACTACGGGCCAAGCACGTTCTTCTGAACTTTATGTTAAAATCAATGGATAAGCTAATTGGGTAGACACTGCCATATGAACCAGAACCCCAATTTCTTCTTCTCTGGGTGAACAGACTAAAAACTGTGCTTTCTTACTCTTGTCTTCCCAGAATTGCAGAACAGATGAGTTGGAAGGGACCTCTGGAGATGTCTAGTCTGACCCCCCAACTTCTTTACATCTCTGCTGATTATTTATATACAGTGATAAGATCCCCCCTGAACTTCCTCTTCTTCACGCTGAACAGTCCCATCTCTCTCAGCCTCTCCTTTTAGGACACCTGCTTCAGTCTCTTCTCATCCCCATGGCCCTTTGCTGGACTATCTCCAGTATGTCCGTGTCTCTTTTGTACTGGGGAGCCCAGAATTGGGCACAGCACTCAGGTGTCGTGTCACCAGTGCTGAGTAGAGGGCAGCGTTACCTCCTTTGACTTGCTGGCAACACTGCTCTTCATGCAGCTCAGGAGATTCTTGACCTTCTTTGCTACAATTTCACATTGCTGGCTCATGGTCAGCTGCTTGTCCACCAGGATCCCCTGCTGTCCTTCTCTGCAGATCTACTTTTCAGCTGGTTGGTTCCCAGAGTCTACTGGTGCATGGGGCTTTGCACTCCCCCTTATCGAACTTCATGAGATTCCTGTCAGCCCATTTCTTCAGCCGGTTCAGGTCAGATCCCTCTGAACGGCAGCACAACCCAGTGGTGTATCAGCCACTCCTCCCAACTTCGTATTACAGAATCACTGAATCACAGAATTGTAGGGGTTGGAAGGGACCTCTGGAGATCATCTAGTCCAACCCCCTGCCAAAGCAGGGTGACCGAGAGCAGGTTGGACAGGAACACGTCCAGGCGGGCTTTGAATGTCTCCAAAGACGGAGACTCCACCACCTCTCTGGGTGGCCTGTTCCAGTGCTCTGCCAGTTTTTCCTTATGTTGAGATGGAATTTCCTGTGTATTGTCTGCAGTCTTGCTGAGCCTTCACTCTGTCCCACAATCTAGGTCATTAATGCAGCTAGGTCTAAGCAGCTCCACGAACCGTCTGCTCTCCTGAAGTGCAGGGTTGTGATCTGCCGGTAAAGCCCAGGAGTGGATGATGAGGCAAAGCTTACAGGCACTGGTCACAGACAGGGAGGCATGGCAGAGGCAAGGTGAATTGCTCCACATTCCTCATTCCCTGACTGGGGTCCCAGTTCAAGAATCCAGCACAGCTGTGCAAAATGATCTTCCATAATGTGTGCTGCCAATGCGTGGCATTAAACCTTCTCCCAAAAGACACCCGCAGCAAGGCTGGTCTGGCACCGGTCCTGTGCCCCAGGTGCTTATTTCACAAACTCTCACATGGAACAGGAACTTGCAAGGCTGGGAAAGGGTGAGACAAAGCACAGGTGGCTTCAGGAGCTTTAGATAAGGAATAGACGATTCTGATACCCCAAAGAGCATTACAGTGCTTATCTCAGGGACGAATACTAATATATGGAGAGCACATCTGAAATTCTGGAGGCTTTCACTTGTGAGATGAATTCAGTCATTTTATGTAGATCTGTGTGTCCTCTGGATGAGCACCTGCTGGAGGAAAAGTGGAGGGCTGCCGAACTATGAGATGCAAAAGGCCACTTTCCACAAATAAAGTCTTGCTGGCTGCTGGGATTGGCTGAGGAAGAGGATGCAGACTTGCATCTGGTTTACTGCCCAGTCCAGAGTATATGCACCAGGCTCTGCACTTGAGAAAAGCTCTCTGAGGACACCAGAGAAACTTTCCAAACTGAGTGCTGCAAGAGATGGACATTGAATGGTCCATTACAAGTTACGACCAACAATATCTGGATAGATGTCGCAGAAGGTACTTCCCTTATACTCCAAGTTAGAAGATACCATGTCAAAACTTGTTAACACTAGTACTTCTGCCTGGTCTTGAGTCTCACTGCTTCTTTCTTTTCCCACTTCTTCCAAGCCACTTTCCCCAACTGTGAAACAGTTCTTTTCTATCCTCTTTTCATATCTGAAGACAGTGGATTTCCTCACCTAATGCCAGAACAGCACACAGAGGAGTGGACACGCCTTTCAGTCTTTGCCTAATATTACTTCTTATTGAAAACACCTGCCTATGTGGAAATTAATTTCTGATTGTGTACAGTTTGCCTAAGCTGGGTTCCTGAACTGTACGTAAGCACCCGATGCTTGGTGAAGCAATCCTGCTGCAATGAGGACTTCACAGGGGCACTAGTTCTCACTAGTTTTTCACACTTCCCACAGAGGCACTCAGAGACAGACCCGCGTGCCCTGCTGAATCACTTACCCTCTGGGGATGTCCTTGGCACCCTGGCTGAAGTCATCTTTGACTCCGTGTGCCATCACAACAAGGTGACATGCTTTCTGCAGACGCATGTGTCACTGGGGCGGTAGTGGAAGATGGTCTTTCCTGTCCTCAGGCTTTGAACTGTGTGGAGGAAAAAGCTTTTATTCCTTGCTGAGCTGGGTGACATGTGCTTCTTGCAGACTCATAGAGGTACCTTTGGGGCAGGTGTGGTTTTCCTGCATGAGGAGGACCCAAGTGCAATGTGCACCTAACCTGGTGGCCCAGCAGTATGGAGTGCCAGTGTGGGGCACTCCAGTGCCGTCCATGGGAGCTAAGCTGAGAGATCAGTACAGGTAATAATTTTTATGTATCTATCCATCTTTATCTAAGACATAATAGATGACAGTGAAATTTGTGAATAGTCTTGCACTCCACGTGTTTTCCAAGGCTCTGTTGTTGCTCCCAGACTTTGCAAAGCTCCCCAAAAAATCACTGATCTCCTTGGAATGCCTTGTAATATATTGCTTAATTATTTTACATGCCTCCTATTAATTAGCCATGGCTTGTATGTACATGCCTGTGCACTGCACTGACTGCACCGTAACATGCACATACCTGAATATTAGATAGCATGATTAATGGTGAGTTCTTCTTAAACATCAGCTTTGCTGGTAAAGACATTGAGTGCAGTTATCTGGGTGACCTAAATTGCTCCATGAGCTGGGGCTCCTAAGAGAGAGTGAATAAGTGATGGCATTATGAAACCATGTTTTCTCTTGTGTAGCTAAAAATGGCTCCAGCCAAATAACACAGGCTCTAAGTTTGCTTTGGGGTGTGGTGAACTTGTATATTTGCAGTTTCTCACAGGAAAGGATTAAAAGAATCCCTTTTCTGAAGGGCTACTTCACTGCATTTTAAGAGGATTGGGCAAGAGCTCCATCCTCCTGCTGAAGGAAACATTTGCTAGTTGCGTTTGCCCTCTGCCAATGGACATTTTCTTAACTGTTTCATACTAAGGGGTTTACAACAACCATGACAGACCAGGTACATGCAGGCAGAGCTCATCGACTGTGGCATGAGCAATGCCTGGCAGCTCCCAACAGTCCCTGGCCAGCAGCAGCAGCACCACCACAGCAGCTGCATTGAAAGACCAGCCTGGAAGGTGCTGGATGTTCAAAATTTTCACTGATAACATGAAGGGTAAGCACGTTTCAGGTCTACAGGAGAATTTTCTGCACCCAGGGGATAAAAAAAATAGCGGCTGTTCCAGTAAGATCAGGATAAATCACCTCTTTGTTAGAAAGGAAAGGAAAACAAGATTGCTTCTAACATAGCAAGCAAGCACTGTATGGCTTTGCAGCTAGGTTTTGTACAGCTCTTGTTTTCCTTGTTTGCAGTGAATACACATACGAGGCCTTTAATGAGTTAAGCAAAGTACTGATGAGTAAAGGGAATGTTCAAAGGTTCACGTTGAGATCCTGTAGAGGGGATTCTCGAATACCCCAGGGAAGATCAAACCAAACTCCTCAAAGACACTTAGACGCATTTCCTGTTGTGCCGTGGAAATGATGATTTTTTTACTGCGATAAGGGCACAGCAAGTCCTGCATTCCTTTAGTAAAGCAAAAAAAATAAAATAATTTGAAGATATCTTGCATGGATCAGGGAAGTTGTCAGCTGAGTAACTGTGGACTTAAAAGGCCATATTCCCATTTCACATTTCCTGCCTTAAGCAGGAAAGACTAAGGATTGGATAAACTATACTGGGAATCATGGAGCAAATGGAGGGACAAACTGACAAGGTGCACTTATTAGTAACTATAAAAGACAAATTGTTTTTTTCGAGACAGCACCCATTTGTGTTGCTGTGTGTTCTTAGGGTCACAGTAGCTCAATTGCAGCAAAACGGGTTGTCCTCAGAAGGGCTCTGTTAGGTAGGTCTATGGTTTATGTGACTCTAGAGAAGAGCTTTCAACATTATGTTTCCAGTATCCCAACTGATGAGTGTGTAAGGTTCATTTTGATTCATGGGACACTGAGGGAATCCCTACAATGCCAAATCCAATATCCTGCCATCTAGTCCTAGTCATCACTGTCCCTTACAGAGAACAAGTTTTACATTTGTTTCTATTTCTCTTGAAAAAAATCAAACTGCAGTCCTAATTCTCCTTTCGCTGAAGTGATAGTGAAGTTAGAAGCCTTGTTGGCCATGGATTGTGCTGCTGCTTTTCAGAAAAAAGCTCGCCAAATTGTCAGTTTAAACTTTTCAAAATCATTGAAACCAAATCTTTCAGTGGTTCCAGCATTTTGACCTTGTACAAAATTAAAATAAAACCCATTCATATTCAGGATCCCCTGAATGTCTGTGGTAAAAATCTTCTTTTCTGAAGATGAAAATTTTATTCTCAGATAGTTCTGAAATAAAAGCTTTGATTGTCTCGCCAGTGTGATGTGTCCCATAACAATAATCCTGTGATTAGTTAGTATTTAAGGGGTATATTAATACTGTGAAGAGTTTATCAATTTGCCCTTTCTCTTTGGCTTATTGCCTAATCAGGAACATGACTTTGATCATCTTCCACTTCAGCAGGCTTTGGGGCTTCTGTTACGTAAGCACGTGTGGAAGTGGCTATACATATCACAATAATTACTAAATCATTATTGTCTGCAAACTCCAGGAACATTTGTGTTGTGATATTCATTTTAATTGCTAACCAGAGAGTATTAATTAGGGGAAACCCATGATATTGTAATTGGTCCGTCAGCTCTTCTTTCACGCTGGTGAAACTCTCTTAGGAAAGTCACTAAGGAATTCTGAAAAGAAATTGCTCCTAATGGGAGCAGCATGCAACTGAATGGAAAGAGATATGATAAAGTCATGATAAAATCATCATTTAATGGTTTAGAACATTAGTCATGTTTTAAAAGTATTTATGTGTCTGCCTCTCTTTCTGCCTATTCATCTATTCTTTCACAGGTCCATATTGCTCTCCAAAAAGTGAATGGTATTTCTGATTCTGGAGAAGGAAAGAGTCTATATGTAACTCTGTTTTATGTTTCAGGCTGTTGCTAGTATTTTTAGATTTTATTACTTTTTATTGGTTGATAGATCAGAAATCGGATGAGGGATGCCTGTTTACAAACAGGTCTGCCCAGCCCCCCCCCCCCCCCCCAAAATAAAAGGCAATAAAAGAAGAGAGGAGAAACATTGATGTATTTAATAATTTTGTATGCTTGTATCTCTTAGAAGAATGAATCTTTATCAAAAAGAGACTGGAAAGATTTGTCATTGTGAACTGTGCTCTTATTGATTTTTTTTTTAAAAGCTACGTTCAAATCCGTACTGTCATTGGGTGATACGATGTACTTTCCCTCCAGCACCGCTAATACCAAAGCATTGAAAGAACAGCGAAAGCCTACTCTGAAATATTGAGTGCATGTTCAGCCCATATTTTAAAATATTATATTTATAATCATGAATCCAAACCAAATTCTCAAAATTTTGAATTACCAACTACAGGAGACACATCGTCAACAAGGGGTGGGTTCCTATCTGGCATTTCTGCAGAGCTGGACCTTAAGACATGTCTGAAGTTAGCTTTTCTGCATCATATCTATTAAAAATCCCTGCTCACTTTTGAAAAGCTCGGTTCTACACTTGTATTAAGGCAACAAAATGTAATGTCTCCTTTTTTTTTTTTTCAGAATTAGAGAACTTTCACAACCATTAATGCCTTTAATGAGGACTGTGGTTGAGTAATTAAGTTGCCCAACTATAGATTAAGATACCTAGCAGTATTTTGAAAACGTTGGCTGTGTTTTAACTTGTGCTTGTTTTTACTGTAGCTATCTGTCATTTCTTTCCGTCTCTTAGAATGCCGCTTTTGCGGCAAATATATTTTTGGTTTGTGTTTGTGCCGTGTCAAGCAGCGTGGGCGTGTAGGGGCGTGGGGTTTGAGAGCACCATCTTACAGCCTTGGGTGGGATCTGAGCTGTGTGGATGCATTTCCCCCAGCACAAAGCCTGGTGCAAAGTAGGCGGCTTCCCAGTTGATTCACACAAATACTGAAAGTTGTCCCAGTTAAGTGTTTTGCCCTTCACAGCTTTTAATCTTTCTCAATTTAGTCAATCTTTCTTCCTCAAAACATGTGTGGATTTTCTAAAGCCAATAAAATAAAAATACTGATCCACTTAGTCCAGTATTTTATCTTCAAAAGTGACCAGTTCCGGAGACTTCAGAGAAAGAATTGCGTTTACACCAAAGAGAAAGGAGCCCTTAGGTCTGAGGAGCTGAGGAAAGGAGCTGAGAAGCTATTAGAAAGCCACTGGTTAATTTTTATTAGACAACAGTAAGAGCTATTAAAGTCATCTAAAAAAATAACCTCTTATTATTACAAGCCTTTATTTTCATAATAAAATAGAGCATTATTCCCTCTCTGCCAATCTTCCCATGACATACCATCATGTATGGTGCAATTCCCTTTTAAACTATCTCCTCTCAGCTCCTTCTTTGATCACCTTTGACAGATTGCTGCAATATGGAGGACTAGTGGATTTAGAAGAGCAAGGAAAATCTTGGGATACAAAGCATGTTTATATGAAATACAACATAGGCATGTCTCCAAAGCAGAAAGTCAGAATAAAAGATACATGTGCTAGTGCAAGGAAATGGCAGACGCAAGAAAAATTGGCTGGTTGTCTGTCTGGTGCTGCAATTCATCCTTTGCCTTGGGGTTTCAGCAAACAGCATCTGCATGAACCTCGGTGGCTAGAAATCAATAATATAGATTTCATCTGCAAACAGATGCAATCTCTGCCCCTTCGTGGGAGGAGCAGCTAATACCTCCGGCAAATCCCGGGCATGACTCTCAGGTGTGCCTCGCGTAGGGCGCGGGCAGCGCTCTGTGAGCTTGCACGCAGCCTTGTTTTCATCCTAAGCACAATGACAAGTCAAAGGGTCAGATATGAGGGCGGAAGACTGCGGAGCACGGGCGAATTTAGGAGCAAAGTGTAAGATGATGGGTTCATAAATGGTTTATGAAAATCATGTAAGTAAGACTTCAAGAAATAAAAGCAGAAGAGTATAATTTCTTGGGGAGGACGCCTGGGTATATGACACCCTTGAGCTATCAACAGGTTATAGGCTTTGTTTTAAACTATCTTCTGGATTCTATTTCCTAGCCACTTTTATTCCAGCCTGTTGTTGTCTGCAAGTCCTTCCTTTTTTTTTTTCTTTACTTTTCCCTGCTTTTCCTTTACAGTGCTCTTTCAGAGATAATAAATTTTCCCTTTAGCAACAGCACATGGTTTCTCCATTTTGATGGAATTTGCATTTCTTTTTGCTTCAGTTTTGCACCTGGAAATAAAGATAGCATTGCTTTATAGTCTGAGAAGATGTTATGAGAGTTCCTGGCTCATTTAGGAGTGTTTCATGACAGATGTACCTTTCATAAAAGTAGGAATAAAGTGATAGCTAGGGAAAGGACTTATACGTTTTCAAAAAAAAGATAGTTAAAAGTGAAATTGCCTTTACTTCCCTCTCTGCTGCAAATTGTCCTTAAGATGTTCTATCACAGCACATGTAAATGACAAGTTTTTGACTGTAGCACAACTGTGAAAACGGCAGAGACTCAAACTATTGTTCCAAAGTATCTTTCACTTAGTTACACATTAATAGCTGCAGTACTTGTACATTCACATATTAAGATATTGTCCAATTTTAGAGTTAAAATGAAAGCTTCCGTTTCAGTGCATTACCACTGAAATAAGCATATACAATTTTTCTGGAGAAAGTAGTGAATCTTTATATAGCACTCTAATGGCCTATAAAATATATGGCTGACTGGAATGCTAACAAATATTAAACTTTAATCTTAATAGACTACAGAAAGTATATGTATATATTGAAATTTTAAGATTAAGGGGGTACAGTGCCTACACTCAGTAGTGCTAGTACAGAATGTTTTGCATTAATGGTATCATGAGGGCTCTCTAAAACTCTTGTCATAGCAGATCTGGCCCTTACCTATAACAACAAAAAAAAGTTGTTACACATTGGATGCACTTTCAAACTATTTCTTCCTTCTTAAGGTTCATCTGAACAAGTAATAATTAATTATATTCGACTTTTCCAATATTACCCATCTCCCCCCACCAAAAAAAAACCCCACTCTGAAAATGAGCCTATTTTTGTGTGTGCCAGATGCTCTGGGCATACTGCTTCCTCTACTATGTCTGTGATGTTTTGCTTTGACCTGTTGTTGTTCTTCCTGGCAAAAATATATTGATTTTCATAGATTTGTAACCTTGCGAGAGAGTAAAAAAATTTTTTTTGCGGGGGAGGGGGGCTATTCGGTACTGTCATGAAAAACATGAACTCAACAAAATTCAAGTTTCATTATGAAATATTTTTGTTGGAAAATTTTTGACCAGCCTCACCATTTAGATACCTAGGTTTATGCACACTAATGACTCACACGTCCTTCCTCCACTGATTCTCAACACCTTTGCTATTGTTTTCACAAACTGCTCTTTCCTCTTTCATTCTGAAAAAAATACAAAGGCGGTTGTAATCAATCCTTGCCTTGCTTTTCCTTGCCTTTCCAGCAATTGCTTCATTTTTTGGCTTGAGACCCAGCTCTTTTCTGAGATAGGAGCACACCTCTTGATCTTTCAGATTTGTCTTCTGTGTTGTGCTCTACCAAAGGGATATACCAAATGTCACCACGGCTCAGTTAGCACCACTTTAAATTGCAGGTTGAGAGTTTAAAATAACTTTAAGAAAAGAGACTGAAGGGAGCAGACAATGCAGAACTTGTTCTAGACAGCCGCACTCACGGAAGTTAATTAATATGCCAAATGTTAAGTTTATCTTTAACTAACTTGCTTATTCCTAAAGAAGTAAACACACATTTAACACTTCCTCTCGACGTTAGGGTATCACCGTGCTGCCACGTTTCCTGAGTCCCACCTAGCCTGGAGGCACCCCACCTCCTGGTCGGGTCCTGGGTCCTCCTGGTCCCAAGCCACGTTGGGACTTTCTGGCAATGCCCATGTTGGCTCTGCAGTGTTTTTGCTGGGGAACTTCAGTTTTGGCAAATGTTGGGTTCACCAAACTGAAGCTTCTTCCAGTCACAGCTTGGTGGGGGTTTTCAGAAACAGTAGCCGCTCTGACCAAAATGTTTTATCTCAAAAAAGGACTGACAAAAATGACAGCTCCTCTCTGAAAATCCCGGTAGGCTTTATGGCTTCAGATAGATGCTGCATTCAAAACGTTACAAGTTATGAACATCAGTTGAGGGTGGGATTGCTTTTGTCTAACTGGGCAAAGGTTTGTAGTCTAGCCTAAACTAGTCATCTAGTCCCCCTCTGTAATCAAATGTAAGTAGCTCCAGAAGTGATTCATGCCTCCTGCCCAAATCTATCTAAAGGCGGGATGAGTCACTGGCTGCAGAGGGAGCTGCGAGGGGGTTAAAATTAGGTGAGATGTATTGTGCTGCCGGGTACTGTGTGTGTTAGCCTGCCCTCCGAGCGCAGCGGCTGGGCTGCATCACCTCTCCTGGGGAGCTGGGAGGAGCACGCACCTGGGCAGTGGCAGCAGCTCGCAGGGCGAGTGCTGGCAGGTTCAGCTGCCATAGCCCAGTCATGTGGCTGAACCCCGAGTACCAGCATCTGTTTGTAAAGTTGGCTCTGAGATACTTCTGATAAAGAGAATTACGACTCTGAAAGGTTGTAGTGCTTTCGAAACGTTACACCATTTCAAATAGCTCAGGTTAATACCAAATAGCTTAACACCCCTCGACTGCGGAATCACATGGTTCTTTCTGTCTGCAGGTACTACCAAGAATTAATTAATTACTTCATTATACACACTGTGAGTCTTTGAGCCTGAAAAGCAAAGCATCATACAAAGTCAGTATCTAGTCCCTATGACTTTATTAAAATGATTCTCCTGTCAGCCATCCTGACTATTTATAATTAATCCAAACAGTCCATGTGACCTTTCACTTTATTCCTCATGAGTTTTTCTTGCATCCTCCACACAATTGAAAACCCTATAGTCACAGCCACATCCTGTTTTTTCCACAGTCTGGGAGCTTTCCAGTTCACCTCATTCCCGGTGTTTTTTATTTTTTGAGAATCCTTCTTGAACTGATTTCATTTTCACCTCCTCATTCAGTTACTGGCTTTGTTCTTACTTCTGATGGATTTGTTGCTAGGCAGCACAAATGCGGAATACATACATTTATGTTTGAATATTTTGTGTTTCCGTTGCACCATGCCATTTGATTTTACTCATAACCACCCATGTTTACTTCCTGCTCTGATGAAATTTGTTTTCCTTGCTTTATGTTTCATCCTTGCTCATAGTGGCAAAGGTGTAATCCTGACTGTGCAGACAGCATCAGTTTGTCACCAGCTGTGTGTCTGAGGTTAGTCACAACAAACAGAAGCACTAGGGGAGGCTGGGAAGGCCACAGGAAACGAACATCATGGGGTTTTTAATAATGGGAATACTTGTACCGGGCAATGTTTATGTTTTGCAGTCATGCTCAGGGCCTTATCGTTCTACATACTATACGCTACGCCTACAACAAAACACAGGACTTACCCATGACCAGACACACCACATACTCTGAGTTCCTCACGGCACTCCTGCCTCCTCCACTGAACCATGAACTTGGATGAAGACCAGGGCTGAAGCAAAAGTAAAGTGGAAAACTGATGTCATTCTGCTTCTTGATCAGATTCAATACCTGAGCAGTCCTAAATGTTTGGACTACCTGAAAGGAGGTTGTAGGGGGTAGGAGGTTGTAGGGGTCGGTCTCTTCTCCTAAGTAACAGGCGATAGGACAAGAGGAAATGGCCTCAAGTTACGCCAGGGGAGGTTTAGACTGGGTATCAGGTAAAATTTTTACACTGAAAGGGTTATTAAGCATTGGAAGAGGCTGCCCAGGGAAGTGGTTGAGTCACCATCCCTGGAGGTATTTAAAAGACGGGTAGACATAGTGCTTAGAGATATGGGTTAGTGATGGTTAGGTTGATGGTTGGACTAGATGATCTGAAAGGTCCCTTCCAACCTAGGCAATTCTATTATTCTATGATTCTATGATCTGGATCATAACTTTGTTTATAGAACCATGAAAAGGTTTTATTTGAAAAGAGATATACCTAGATATACCTTCAAAAGTTATATACGTGGAATAATGTTGAGTAAAATCAATAGAGAACAAGCACAGGAGTCCTTGGTCAGTGTTTGCTTTAATTTTGGAATGAGCTAAATCATTTTAAGCTGGACCCGAGATGGAAATCAAGAGGGACTCTTTATGAGGGAGTGTAGTGATAGGACGAGGGGTAACGGTTTTAAACTGAAAGGGGGGAGATTTAGATAACAAATTAGGAAGAAATTCTTTACCGTGAGGGTGGTGAGGCAATGGAACAGGTTGCCCAGGGAAGCTGTGGATGCCCCATCCCTGGAAGTGTTCAAGGCCAGGCTGGACAGGGCTTTGAGCAGCCTGGTCTAGTGGGAGGTGTCCCTGCCCATGGCAGGGGGTTTGGAACTAACGGATCTTTAAGGTCCCTTCCAACCCATACCACTCTATGATTCTATGAAATATATATTTGTGATCTATTTAGAAGGACAAATACAGGATTGTTTGAAATGGCAGAGCATTCACTGAGATGAAAAGAAACCCTGTCCTGTTCCTTTAACTTACTGGTATGTATTCTACTTACTCATTGGCTTTGAAGCTGATACAGCTACTGTTAAGAGGATGAGCTCTAGCGAGTGGTTTTAGAGTCCAGGTCAACCACCCCTCTTCCTAGCAGGCCTCTTTTCACAGCAGTCCTCACTCCATCACCTCCTGCTGCATGGACAATAACCGGAGAAGACGCCCAGGGAAGCACTAAATCGCTAAAGCAGGACTGGAGGTGGCCAGGGGGTTTAATTGTGCCCTTTGGCACACCTCAGAGGCTGGATCTGCAGCTGACAGATGGCCACTAGCTCAACTGCAAGGCCATTGCATTTGATAGCAGGGTTCTCATCTCAGCTAAATCAACGTTTCAGAGTTTCAAAGCTTTTCAGTTGTCTCTGTTCAGCTGAGACCTGTGGCAAGTTGACTTGAACTGAACAGAGAGAGGATTGCTGAAGTACAATTGTGCACACGGAGGTTTGCCACATTTCTGAATCAATTTCAATTTACAATTAAAGTAATATAGATTTAAATGAATACTTGTAATTAAAACAACAGTTTCCTGTGCCTCCCAATTGCAGGCAGAATCTGAGTTTTATTCTGTGAGGAATCACCCTTTTTGCCATTTACTATCCCAAATCTTGCCAGCTCTGCTAAACCATTTACAGTTAAACTGTAAATGCATTTCTTAGGGTACTCCGAAGAGAGTGGGCTGATAACTCTGGAAGACCTTTTTCATGTTTGGTTTATTTGAATTTATGGGTAAGTATTCAGTGTGTGGGATTTACATGTTATGCATATGACAAAAGAAAGACAGAAAATACATCAAATTATGTGACTTTGGGCACTAAACATTCCCCCAAATTATTTTTCCTTGTTTCCTTGAATTATGCAGGACACATTTTTTATTGCAGCAAACAAATTTTTTTCCATAAGAAATCTGCCAGATTTTCTTATGCACTGTGGATTAATCAGCAGAGTTAGATTTTTATATACTCCAGCATTTGTACAAATGTTTTACATATGAGGACTGTTGCTAATATTGGTCTCTGTCCTAAGTAAGACAAGATGCTAACATAATACAAACCACATTGATTTATTTTGTAAATATTTGAACATCAGGAGAACGTATGTGTGATAGTTTGAGATCAGGCACAGGTAGCTGTAAATGGAGATTTTAGACAAAGTGGCCATGGTAGAAAACCATCCTGTTGGACAATGCATGATGAGGCTTTGTATCAGCGGGCAGGGAAAGTCTCCTTACCATCCCATCACTATGTTTCCTCAATGGTTTTTGAGCAATATAAGATGATCCATGAATGTCTCATGGTCTGGAGGAATGAGATGGTCCTTCTCCCCACAGCTGTAGGGTAGTAAAGTTATATGATCTAAATAACTTAAAATTCAAGAAAATTGGAGCTTCCAGACTATTAGTCTGTTTAGGAAGGTTACATCAAAGGCTCATTTTCATAAATTACATATTTTTCAGCCTCTATAGTAATTGGCATCAAGAAATTTAATCCTTTTCTATAACAGGGAGAAAGAACGGAGACCTGTTCTTGCTGCCAGCACAGCAGATGGAGGCAGCTCTGGGGGAGCTCTTCCTAAATCCAGTAGATGCCTGGAGAGTCACCTCAGCTTGTGTTTGCGGATGAACACAATAGACTACATCACCATTTGATGTTGATTGACTTTTGTGTGTGATGAACTGCTTTTTAAATTTACGTTCTTGCAGGAGATAGATGTTGAGTGAGGGCTGGTCCTCAAGAAATGAGGGGCGAGCTGCATCATTCCAACAAGTTCAAGAGATACTTCGCTGTGCTGGGTCCCACACAGAACTGCTTCAGGTGTGTTTCTTTTTTCAGTCCTGTTCCTGCAAAGCCTACCCAATTTGCTTTGACTGGCGTGATGTTCTTTTCATTTGGCCACACTGAAGTTCCTAGAAGGTTTAGACTATAGTTCACCTTGAAAAGATTTGTGATTTGGAATTTGATTTTGCTGTAGCTGTTCCCAGAGCTCTTTGCAGACAAATAAAAGTGTTATAGCACAGTTCTGAGAAACTTGTCATCTAGAAGAGCCAAAAACAAGCCAAGGATGATGTTACAAACAGGTATCAAAGAGGAAAACAATAAAAAATGATACGCTAACTTCATAGAATCATAGAATGGTTTGGATTGGAAGGAATCTTTAAAGGTCAACTAGTCCAACCCCCTCCAATGAGCAGGGACATCTTCAACTAGATCAGGTTGCTCAGAGCTGCGTCTGAGCTTGAATGCTTCCAGGGATGGCGCATCTACCACCTCTCTGGGCAACCTGTGCCAGTGTTTCACCACCCTCAGCGTAAAAAACTTCTTCCTTATATCTAGTCTGAAGTTATGCAGGAAGAGTCTGAAGTTATACATGAAAAAGAACCGGAGAGTTGATGTCTAATCTGGTAAGCCTCTGCTTAACTATGCAACTCATTCATTTCTTGACTGACTGCACGTTTAGTTTTTAGTTTCCTTGGGGTAGGGACAGATAAAGATTGAGCAGGATGTTGAACCTAACTGGAAACATTACTCAGAAAGAAAAACTGTACAAAAATGAGGATAGAATAGTGTCTTGTGTAACATGACTGGCACACGGATGAGGTCATTGGGAATGTAAACACAGAAAGGGACTGTCAGAGAGGGCATAAGATGAGCAATTCGAACTGATGAGTAACTGTGGAAGTTATTCCTACTTGCAGTGATGTAAAAAGAGGTTGGGTTGACAGGAAGGAGTAAGAGCAGCATTCCCCTCAGCACTCTTTATGCATGAGTCTAATTCTTGGCTCTGGCTGGGTCGGCACGCTGTCTTATGTTGATCACCACCTGATGAATAATCATGTGTTTTTGTGGGTAACTGTTGGTGATTGCTACGCTTGCTACAGCCTATGACAAAGAAGATAAAATTCGTGCTCCTGTGGGGCTCTTGAAACCCAAACAGTCAAAGCTCTTAGATCTTTTCAATCATATTAATTGCCGAGGCAATCCAACTCCCCTACAAATGTGCAAAATAATTTTATAGGATTTCTTGTTGTTTCAGGAGCTAGACTGATTTCTGGAGACGGGGATATGTAACTCACTTTGATCTGGAGGTTGTTCTTCTCTGATAGTGTTTGTTTTTCTGGTATATCACCAGTCTTATTGGCAAGT
Source organism: Stercorarius parasiticus (assembly GCA_013396915.1). Taxonomy (NCBI): domain Eukaryota; kingdom Metazoa; phylum Chordata; class Aves; order Charadriiformes; family Stercorariidae; genus Stercorarius; species Stercorarius parasiticus. The sequence goes on along the minus strand of VWZL01000314.1, from coordinate 129,350 downwards.
GTAAATGATCAAAATTCTCAACACCTTTTGTCACAGATACCTCCCTGGACTAAACTGCCTGTTACATCGTTGCTTGCAAATGAGACGGTCCATTTTGCAGGTTCCATTTTGCAATGTTCCACTTAAGTGAATCGATATAGTCCTCTTTAGTCCCGCAGGATGAATCTAGGGTAAATGCAGCCCAATCGCTAAACCTCCCCAAAATTTGGAAGCATCGCTTTGCAGGGTAAAGCTAAGCCCTGTATTTGATTATTTGTCTGCTGTTGACATAGAGCGTTCTTTGTCAAAAGCCCTTGGAGGTACTAAGTACTTTTGCAGTTCTGTGTTCAGAATGCACCACCATCTACAAAAACACCTGAAACGGCCTTTTCCCAGTTACTATATTTTTGCAGAGTTTCTGTTCCACACCTATATACTACCCAGAGATGAATTAAAAGAGAAGCAGTAAATCAGGAAGCTGTGGACAAGAGGTCGCTTGTACCAGACAATCCAAGAACAGGAGCTTGCAAATCCTTATTCCTGGAATAAATCCACTGGACTTCATAAAATGTGGGACAAAGTTGCTATATGAAAAGTAACTTAAGAACAATGTTCTTAAATGCTGTAGCCCAAGTTTATTCACAGGCTATGATGGCTCCTTCCTCTCTAAGGCAGCAATACCAGCAAAGGCTTGCTATGGGAGATTAACCTCCATAGAAAGGGACACACACAAATTGTCACCCCTTTCCAGACCTGCTTTGTATCTTGCACTGACACAGGTCCACCAGGGCTTGTGTGGGGAAGGCTACATGTCAGTGATGATAAAGTTGCTTTTGGGTTTTGGTGGAAAAGCCTAATCTGCACAGCAAGCATCAGTTAGCTCTACCTCCAGTTGTGTTCAAAGGCTGGTGAAACACTTGTGTCTGAGCAGCTCAGACCACACCAAAATGATAGTTATGCAACTGGAGTGCATCAGTCTCTGGTAAAATCTCACTGTATGCGACCATTATTTCTGCTGCTTTCTTCACAAAATACATGCATGGGGAAATAGCATCATATATTGAATTCATAGAATCATAGAATGTGTTGGGTTGGAAGGGACCTTTAAAGGTCAACTAGTCCAACCCGCCTGCAATAAGCAGGGACATCTTTAACTAGATCAGGATTCTTATGGAATCCAGACAAACAACAGCTTCTTAATATGATTCTGGAGATAATGTTTTTTCCAAGCAGAACTTCAAACTCCCAGCTGCTTTGGATACTGTCTGTGATGAATGTGGTATTGCCTGCAGCACACTGTAGCTTTTGACAGAAATAAACTACCTTTTCAGCCACATTCTGAAATGAAAAATATTGAAGTACTGTGGAACAGCCCTAGCCTCATAGATTTTAAATCCACTGATACCGAGAGCTAACAGTTATCTTAAGTGCCACCTCCTTACATGATTCCCTGCCTAAGCTCTCAGCCACGGGTCTGGGTATGGCCCAGGGAAGCATTGCACTTTCAGATATTCACAGCCTACTATCAGCCTCACTCACAAAGAAATTAATTCCCTAATGGGATTCTAGCTTTAAAATAACAGTATCCTAAATGAGACAGCAAAATAGAAGTACACTTTCTCAAAAAAACCCATTAACTTTCAGAGTGGTATTTTTATTTGTATGCATTCAATAGTATACAAGTTCTTTCACAGGAACATAAACATAGCAACTTAGAAAGGTCCATACCAAATCTGACCAGTACTCCACTTCAGATGCAAGAAACTTCACAGGAGGCAATGACAGGACAACCTGCTCCCAGAAGAAAGTTTCTGCTTAATCCCAACCGATGTAACGTTTGACCGATTTCACAAAACATGAAGGCCTATATCCCTTAGAAAAGTACTATATGTATTATAGAGCAATCTGTATTTCTTATAGATTTCTGTACAGTAATATTTACAATATATTGCAAGGGTTACAGTCTTTATCTTATGCCTTCATTGCAAATACTTGCTTACAGGCCATAAAACCCAGACTTTGTACCTTTTACCTGTTACACTACAGCCGTGGACATTGCCCCTTGTCACAGTGTTGGAGCACCTTGAAACACGTGGGCGTAAATAGCAGTTAGCACTGCACGCTTGCACTCCATTTGACTACTTTAGTTTACATAGTTTCAGTCAAACGAAATCATTCAATTTATGACTTGCCTTTGCCCTCAGCTCCAGTTTTAGGTTTCCCAAAGGACTGGAAACCCAACTCTGTTGCTAAAACTTCTGTTCATACCGTATTTGTCCCTCAACTTATCACTAAAGCTGAAAAATCCCACCCCTTCCAAAGCATGTCTTTTATAATGAAATAGTAAAAAAAAAATCTTGAGATTTTTCTTTGGAAAAAGATAGGTAGTGACTAACATTAGCAAGTTTTTCTCATTTTGAGGGATATGATGGAAAGACCCATCAGAAGGAAGGAAAAGCCTTTACATGTAACAGTAAGAGGAGCTGAGTGAAGCCCTAGCTCCCAGTCTTTGGAAAAAGCACCAAATTACCCATTCCCAAGATGTATGGAGAAAGGATTGTTATCTACTGTCGTTCCTGGCATACTGGGAAAGGTAGGTTATTTGCTCACCCAGGAGGTGTTATTAAATAAAGGGAATCTATAGCTTATCAGAGGAAGATCTTAGACAGGTCCATATCATCTCTGAAGTAAATGACACCTCGGAGAGGTTGGGGTTCCTATCACAGTTTGAACAAAGCCAGGGAAATTTTGCCACATATCCATGTGGAAAGTCACCACAACCCGATTAAACCATTCATAAAGATAAAAAGGGGGGTTAAAAAAATATTCAGAATGGGGCCAGTTCTGATTTCACTAACCTCTGCCATAAAGCCTTCATTGATTTTGAGAAAGGCTGATGTTCAGTACTTTCAAGCAAATTAAACGTATTTCTTCCTAACATTGAAAACTCATGAGCAAAGCATCTTCCATCTTAACTTTCGAGAGTTGCTCAACTAGAAAAGCAAAAACAAACAGAAGTTTGAAAATGAAACCAAAAATTTCCTTGGACACAAAACAAAATAATTCTCCTGTAGTGAGGCACTGATTTGGAATGCAAAAGGTTTTTCCTGCACTCCAAGCTGTCTACAGTCATCCATATTTTCAAAGAAAAGCAGTCCTTAGCTCTGACAAATGCATATAAATATTTATGTGGTACAGCACCTTGCAAAGTGAGCATGAAAAGAACAGATACAGCAGGTTGTGTTCCTGGCTAATAAACCTAGACCCTTAAAAACCTGCACCTTAAGTGCATAAATCTTATCATATTAGCAGCGTCTTGGGTTGGAGCTTTCTGAGAATCATCCTTTAATAATAATGTAACAAATACACATGGAAATTTCATTATTTAATGAAAAAATCCCTGTGTACTAGCTTCCCTCTGAGTCTGCAGAAGCTCACTCATGCAAACTATTTAGTTTTCTCCTAAGTGTAAAGCGGGTTCAACAATTATTTTATCTGGAATTGTTATCTATCTATCTTGGCAACTTCAGACATGTAGACCTTAGTACATAACACTAGAAAACGAAGACAAATGCCCTGCATTCTCAAACCATTGCTGTAATTGAGAACTAACCATCCAGGGACTGACAAGAACACTTAAAATGTATGGAAATGCCACCTGGACGATCTTAGTGTGAATTTAACTGATGTCAACTAAAGCTCTTGACGAGCGCTTCAAGGGCAACTCTTCCAGCATGCAACACTTGTGTAGGTTAAAATAGGAAACCGTTCCTCCTACCACCAATGTCTTATTGAATCGTTGCTGCTCAACCTCGCCCTTTCTGCTCCTCCAGATGCATTTACTGAGTAGCAAACACTTGAGAAACGCAGCTTGAGTGCTCGCTTGAGCTCTGCAAGCACCTGGCCGTGCCAGCAGCTGTTTTGGGCCGGGAGAAGCAGTGGGGCTCGCTGCCACGGTGTGGGCATGAGGAATGTGGAGAATGAAAGCTGGTGTCTCTGGACAATTCACACTACAGGCCAGGTAAGCTGGACACCACATCCATGGTAACACAAAGTAAACTCTTCATCTCTGCAGGACCCTCGAGCCAAGTCACCATTACACCAGCAGGGCAGCTCTTAGAGATGGGCACTGGTGCGACTGAAAGGGGTGCGACTGCCTTTGGCTTTGATGGAGGGTTTCTTGCATTTTTTTGTGGTTTGCAATGTCCACAAAGAAATGCTTTGGTGCTATCAAGCAATGACAGATTGGGGTAAGCGTCTGAGGCACAGCCAGCAAATTCCATGAGTTGTTGTAGAGGCTCCATTCACTACACTGATCATCTAAAGTACTTTTTATCAGCTTTTAAAACACGTTTAGCTCAAGCTAGTCCAAATGAAGCATTTTATTGATGATATTGGGTAAGGTGCCATCTACCCTGGGTGTCTCACCCCATCAGGATATTTACCTGGCACAGCTGTGCCCTAAAATGCCATCTTGCCTTGCAGTGCAGGGATGCCATCCTGCACATCCTAAGCACAGCCCTACTCCATACCCACGCTAGGGAAGCGTGGCCTTACATAGCCTGGCATACCGTTTCCTAACATGATTTTGTCAGCCCACTGCTCACTCACAGTGCATAAAATTAAAGGTGTTAAACCACAAGCTGCCAAACCTTGCAACGTTTGGAATGTCAGAGTTGAAGACATATTGCAAACAAAGTGGAGGGGCCTGTGTACATGTGAATTGTACCATTCTGCAGACAGGCAGTAGCAATGCAAAACCCTCCCACATTTTTGACTACCTGTTTCTTGGAACCATGCTCCTGAAAACATTTTGGGCAGGGTTTTAAAGGCTACTCCTCCCCACTGGCTGAGCAAGTTGCGTGACAGAGCAAACTAGATGGATACAAGGTATTGCAATTTGGCTTGAATGCTCTCAGGGAAAGAGAGGCTTGGCAGGGATTTAGTTTACAACATGTTTGCCAAGTATCCCAGACAAAGCTGCCACAGTTAGTCCTCACCATCCAAGCAAATAACATCTAATGATGTCAGGATGAGCCCTGGTCAAACAGTCCTGGTAAGACAGGGCCTTTGAACGTCCGGGTGGAGCCTGTCTGCCTGCAAGGAAACGCCTGACCCAGAGGTCATTACCACTTCATTCCCACTTTCTCCCCCCATCCCTGTTGGCGAATTCATTGCTGGAAAGAGATGGCTGCACAACACAGACCTTCTGTCACAGCCCGGAATGGCATCCTGGGGCGGTGAGCTGATGCTGAATGTTACCGTAGATGGCAGCTGCTGCCACACTTCGCTTTTCCAGGAGCTTTCGTTTCCCGCTGTCTTGCTGGGTGTCGTGGTTTGGGGCACAGTTCACAGTGCTCTTGGACACCCCTGAACTTGTGACAAGAGTGAGGCTGCCAGGGGACAGGGGCAAGGATAGGAGGCAATAATAAAATACTAAACTTGTACAAAGTAGTCATGAGCCAGATGCGGGAAGAGTTTCTTCCTGTGTCTGATTTTGTTCAACTTCCAAGTCAAGGATTCTGAAGAAAGAGGAAAAAAAAGTGTCATTTATTGTTTATCCCATCAGACAACCATAAGGTGATATTCTAAAGCTTTTATTCAGCTGCTTATGGCTACTGCCAACATAGTAAATTCCCCTCTCAGGAGATTTCCACTTGAATAATGAACATCCATTTAAGAATGGTGCTGAAACTGAAGGCTGAATAATCTTGGTTGAACCCAGGAAGGAGGACGCAGAGTGAGCCCCCTTCTTAGAGTCAAGCAGGATTGACAGCGAGAGGAGCTGAACTGCAGCGGTGAATCCAGGCAACGTCCCACTGAGAAGCAGCAATACCCATCTTGCCAAGGACCTTGGTTTTCTAAACCTCGCAACCCACACTCAGGCTCTGCAATCATCGCTCTCATGAAACATGTTAGGGAACCTGATCCTTCAAATAGCTGTTTTATTCACATGGTGACCCACTAGGTCCTGGAGAGTTCATGAAAAATTAAAAGGAGAACATAAAATATGAATCGGATGATCACCGGCCCATAGAAGCCCTGCAGTTCTTGAAAGCTGTTTTACTCATAATGAATGCTGGATTTTAGAAAACAGGTTTCTCCCTCTTTTCCCAAAGAAGGTGCAACAATTTTCAAGCCTCTGATGATGTTTGCCAATGACACAAAGCTGGGGGGGGGTGGCTGACACACCAGAGGCTGTGCTGCCATACAGAGAGACCTAGACAGGCTGGAGAGTTGGGTGGAGAGGAACCTTATAAAATTCAACAAGGGCAAGAGTAGGGTGCTGCACCGGGGGAGGAATAACCCCATGCAGCAGTATGGGTTGGGGGCTGACCTGCTGGAGAGCAGCTCTGTGGAAAGAGACCTGGGCGTCCTGGTGGACAACAGGATGACCATGAGACAGCAATGTGCCCTTGCGGCCAAGAAGGCCAATGGCATCCTCGGGTGCATCAAGAAGTGTGGGGCAAGCAGGTCGAGGGAGGTCATCCTCCCCCTCTACTCTGCCTTGGTGAGGCCGCATCTGGAGTACTGTGTCTAGTTCTGGGCTCCCCGGTTCAAGAAGGACAGGGAACTGCTGGAGAGGGTACAGCAAAGGGCTACCAAGATGATTAGGGGACTCGAACACCTCTCCTAGGAAGAAAGGCTGAAGGATTTGGGTCTCTTCAGTCTGGAAAAAAGACGGCTGAGGGGGGACCTTATCAACACGTATAAATACTTAAAGGGTGGGTGTCAGGAGGATGGGGCCAGGCTCTTTTCAGTGGTGCCCAGTGACGGGACAAGAGGTAATGGGCACAAACTTAAGCATAGGAAGTTCCACCTAAACATGAGGAGGAAGTTCTTTACTTTGAGGGTGGCAGAGCACTGGAACAGGCTGCCCAGAGAGGTGGTGGAGTCTCCATCTCTGGAGACATTCAAAACCCGTCTGGAGGCGTTCCTGTGCAACCTGCTGTAGGTGACCCTGCTCTGGCAGAGGGGTTGGACTAGATGATCTCCAGAGGTCCCTTTCAACCCTACGATTCTGTGATTCTGTGTAAAACGAGGTGCCTTCAAGGATGTGCCTGGGAGCACCAGGGAGAGCACATCACTTCCCCGCGCAGCACAGGAGTCCACTCCCCATTAATAACCAGTAAGCAAACTAAACAGAGCCGAATACATGGCTACAGTGAAAACATTTAGATAACTAACTGGATGCTACATTGTCAAAGAAAGCGTAGGACTGAAAGAAAAGATGTACATTTGGGTATAAGGAAACACCAATACCAGAACTACAGGACTCATCTTGTGATCACATGGTGATAGCTCCTTTCAGCTTAAATTCTGCCCAGTAAATGTAACATTTAATTTATGGCAGCTCTTGATGACTCTTGTCTCCTTTATTCTGGGTGCTGTGTACTGGTATGTTTAGCCGACCTTTCTGAACTTTCTGTTTCTGTCGTCTAAACGGTAAGTACATTCTCAGTTTTCAGGAGTTAGCCTGGAAGCAATCGTACCCCCACTGCTGAGGTCTATCAGCTGAGAGTCAGCCCTAGTATGTTTAAAATTAGGTTTATAATACGGACCCTGTGGATCCGTAGATCCCTAGGCTGCCAAAAATTTTGCTGCCGAAGGAAATCGTTGCCTGTATAAAGCACTCCCTTGTTCTAGGTATTAAAATTATTGCAAGATGACCGTATACTTGAATAAACTTGCTATTTACTTCATGGAGGTGTTCTCCCCATCCTGGTAGGCTATGTGCTATGAACCGTCATTTTGTCTCAGATGTTAAAAAAACAAAGCCATTGACCAAGCCCTTGCGAGGTTACACCAGGTCAGCCTCTGGAAAAGAGCTTCCCCCTCTCCTGCCCTTGCCTTTGCCCTGGTGAAGCATCTCCTGCCCTTCGCCTCTGCAGACTTCATGCTCCCTGGGGTGGTCACCAGCATCTCCTGTCCCAGCTGTGGCACTGGACACACTTAGCACTGTGCAAATGGATGAGGAAAGGGCCAACTGCTGCCTAGTGAGCAGGCTCCACGGTAACCACCATGGTTCAGGCCCTGGATCCTACCCCCAGCAAGGGCATTCAGGAGCAAACAGGCTTTTATTTGTTTTTTCTTCACAGAAATGTGGTTGGTTTGTTACATGGCTCCTGCTTGTGGTGAAATCTGCCTCCCATCCTCTGCATTACGCCAGCAGCTACAACAAGCTTCACAAACCGCCACCTGCATCATTTTGGTCTGTGTATCTCCCTTGCCTTTTATCACAGAAGGATGAGCAAGGAGAAATGATTACCTCAGGAGAGCCCCTTCTCTCTAAGGTAATTTGGGAAAGGATCTGTCACACAACAACACTTCTTTAAGTTGTCAGCTGCATACCTGACAGTCCTTCCTATCTACAAGGGCTTGAAATGTTTGTGTGAGAATGTCTCTCTCCCTGTTCCTCCTCCCTCAACTTGCAGGAAGAAAATAAGCTTTGAGAAAAATCCAAATTTTAAAAGTGATCCAAATTTCACATATTTAAAGCTGATTTCAAATATGTAATTTGATTTTTGCATTATATAAAGGAATTGCGAGTGACAGCCCCACATCTAGGTAGGAGGGAGGCTCAAGCACTACATTTCTCCACGTTCATAAGGCCCATACTCTCTATCAACAGCTGTATCTACACTGTACGATGTTCTTCTCACGCACCAATTACGAACTGTCAGAAAATATACACGTAATCCTCCATATCAAGATCTGCTCATGCAATTTTTAAATACCACACTGTAAGCTGCAGTGCTTACCCTAAGGGCTTCATGTACTGAAAGGAGAAAAAACTGTTATCTACTAGATCATCAATACCAAAGGCCCCACGAATACAGCTCTTTTCAGGAGACAGATGCAAAATAAATACAGGTTTTATTAAAACCAGGATATTGGCTTTTACCAGGGCTAAATTTGTTCTGCTTCTGTCTGTGAAGTAATTGATTTCCAAGCCTAGATGCCACACATTTGTATTAATTACCTCTAGTTGAAAACAGTGAAGTGCCCCTCTAAGGAAGGCAAACCGCACAACTGATTTCCAGCTACCGGTGCAAAACCCCATGGCAAAACGCACTTGAGAGGAGCCAAATCCACTACAATCAAACAGGACAGAAAACTTAAAAGCTTGTGAAATGCCAGGGGGTCACCTGGAACAAACTTTTATGGTCCCGACAGAGAGCTGGCGATGGAAATAAGAGTGCTAGCAAGACTGACTCAGCTTTGCTTTCCTGATACTTGGGGGTGCCTGTGTATAAACAAAAGGTGAACGGTGAGAGACTGAGCGAGAGTAAGGAAAGGGAAGTTGTAGCAGCGTAGTATAAATACAGTGTACTCCTAATTAGTAATAGTTTCAGTTCACTCTGTTATCTAAGCAACTGTAATTAAGGGTTGAATACTTATTGAAGTTTTTTTTCTAGCATTTAATATAGCAGAAATGAGAGAAAACAAGCTATTTACAAAGCAGTAATCTGCAAAGGACAGACATCCCTCAAAGGCACTGACTCTTTCATTTCATGGGGGGGGGTCTCATCTAAATCTGGCAAGCTTTACGCATTTATTTGTTTGTATTTTGGTTTTTGTAATGACTGGGGCTTCTGCTTTGCAAAAAGGCCATACTTGGAACACGTAGTATACAAAATACATTTTCCTTCTGCTCTTCATGAAAAGACTAAAATAAACTAAGAAGTCAACCGCTTGCTAAAGAGGAAACAGAAATACACAAATCGACAGGGCGAGGCTTTGCACACACCTTGAGTTCACCCGGCTGCAACGCACACTGAAAGAAGCCATCATGCCAGTTCCTGGATCATCTTGTTAGTCTCCTTGGCTTTCTTACATGTGTACAGCCATTTGATTATTCGAGCGTTGCGCTCGATCACGGAGGTGCTGCTCGGGACCTGCTCTGTGAGTTCATCCTCCAGCAGCCCCTCGTCCCCGCTGTGCCTTGTGAAGTCGCTCTCGGACGTTGCCACACTGATGCTGCGGACCTTAAAGGAGACGTTGTCGTACACCACAGAGAAGTTCTCTCTCCCGAGATCCTCGATGACCTCCTGCTCCAGGCCACAGTACTTGAAAAACGTATCAAACTCGGAGAAGGACTTGGAATAGCGAGAGCTGATGTCCGACTGGGAGCGATGAAGACCTCTTCTCTTCACCTCCTTGACCTCCTCAGGAGGTGTACTCAGTTTGGAGGGTCTCTCACGCTCTTTTGTACATACCCCTGAGGCTTCGCTGCTCACAGCGAGGTTTTGCTCTGCTCCATGCTCACTCAGCTCATGGTCACCGAGTTTTGCTGAGAGCGGCTCTTTGCTCTCGGTGGCTGCGCTGTCCTCCATGACTCTGGGCATCTCAGGGGAAGCCGCCAGCTGCTTCTCCTTTACAGACCCTTGGAAGATCCTCCTCACCAAGCTCCCCCGTGAGCCGTCCTGGCTCTGACCTCTCCCAAACTCGCATTTCTGGCGGTAAATCACCAGGGAATCCGGCCGCATCTGCCTCCTGGGGGTGCTGCGCCGGGCGATGGGGGGGCCGTGCTGCAGGGGGGCCCGGCAGGAATACACGGCCAGCTCCAGGGGCTTCCCTCCGCCCGGGTCCCTGCTGCTCCTCCTGCTCTCCACCGAGCAGGTCTCGCCGCTGCTCTCTGAGGCCGAGCTCAGCAGGATGGCGGGCTCCTGCCTGCTGCCGATCACCTGCTGGCTTTTCACGTACTTGGCCTTGTCGGCTGCCAGCCTCTCTACCGCGCTCCTCCTGCCGGGGCTGCGGGCCTCCATCTGCCGGCGGAGGTACTCGGGCCCTTTGCTGCGGAGCCGCAGGCTGAGGGAGGAGTGGAGGTCGGAGATGGCGTGCATTCCCACGGCCCGGGAGAGTTCGGTTGGCATAGCAGGTTCAGGGGCGCGNAGCCAATCCCGCCGCCGCCCGGCCGGCCCATCACGGCAGGCAGCGCGCGGGCCGGCGCGGGGCTGAGGGGATCAGGGGCGGCGGGGGCGCCGTCCCCGGGGGGCTCCCGGCGTTTCCTGCTCGCTGAAGCATCTTCTCCCGCGGCACAGAGCGCTGATTTAGGGCCGGATCCATCAGGCCGCGGCGCATCTTTCATGGAATCATATAATCGTCTTGATTGGAAGGACCTTCAAGATCATGGAGTCCAACCATCAGCCTAACACTGACAAAACCACCGCTAAACCATGTCTCTCAGCACCTCATCTACCTGTTTTCTAAAAACCTCAGGGATGGTGACTCCACCACTTCCCTGGGCAGCCTGTTCCAATGTTGACAACCCTTTCAGTGAAGAATTTTTTCCTAATCCAATCTAAACCTCCCCTGGCACAACATGGGGCCATCTCCTCTTGTCCTATCACTTTCGCTGGGAAACATCTTCCACCTCTCCCTTAGCAGCCTTTTGACGAGACAGTGCCTCACAGATTTCAGTATCTGGTTGTATCAGGTGTGGTGCTAAAAAACATTCCTGCCATTGTATTTTTAAGGAAAAGAAGCGCCTCAGGCTTCATGCAGTGGTGGAGCATGGCATGTGGCAGCCCAGACTGGTCACCACTGTGAGCAGGCCGGGTAGACAGCAACTTCTGTGCCCCCAGCAGCTGCCAGCAGCATCCTACCCATCCCAGGGCATCGGCAACTCCAGGAAGACATTTGTCTATGGATGTGCTGCGGCCATGCACATGGAAAAGTGTCATGGAATGGCATAAATCTGAATTGCATGTTATAAATCTTTGCCCTTCAGAAACACCGGGCAGATTTCCAAAGGGGCAAAATTCCCGTCTGCGGCTGGCAATTCTGAACAGGCCAGAGAAAGCCATCGGCTGTAATTTAAACACCTGAAAATTAGACACATAAGTCATAGGTAATCACCTGGGGCAGTCTGAGCCCCATGTGATCTCACATGTGATCTCAGGTGAGATGCACCTTCCCGTGGTCACTAATTACTGAATTATAGATAACTTTTCTCCTTACATAGAAAACAAAAGCCAGGTTATATCTGCAAGGTTTTTCATGCATAGTTGTTTTCTTAATTTGTCTGTTACTTCTGTGGGATTATAATATCAGAATGATTTTGCGCTAATTGACTCATACCTGATCTTTACAATCACTAAATTGTGGCAGACAACTTCACAAAGGGAGAGATGGACTATGGGCCTCCCTGTCCTCATTACGAAGTTTTGGGGTACACCACTTTGCCACTGGGAACAATTTGCTCATAGCTGTGTGGCTGGAGAAAAAACATACTAGGCATCGTTAGCATCAAGAAAGTGTAGGTCAAAGGTTGCACCCCTGGAAGCGGGCAGCAGGGGCCTGGGCACCTCTGCTGCGTGGAACTGCTTTGCTTTGGCATGCGAATGCAACAGCTTTTGTGCTTATACGCCCTGCCAAGAGTGGGGCTACCTGGACTGAGCCCTGCTATGACGGCTGCACCCAGACGGTGTGTGGTCACCAAAAGGTTGAGCCATGCGAATGACAACAATGTTGTCCTCGTTCAGGCATAAGAGGGTACAAAGTACTGAAGTGTGACCTGAGCAGCTGGGTTTTCAGGGCAGCTGCACTCCTCTGGGCACATGCCTGCCTTTTGTGGGGATATTTCCACCGTTTCTGTGTGCTATCGGAACCATGCTATGGTTCATAGAATCACAGAATGGTTTGGATTGGAAGGAACCTTTAAAGGTCATCTAGTCCAACCCCCCAGCAATGAGCAGGGACAACTTCAACTAGATCAGGTTGCTCAGAGCCCTGTCCAACCTGACCTGGAATGTTTCCAGGGATAGGGCACCTCTCTGGGCAACCTGTGTCACCACCCTCATTGTAAAAAAATTCTTCCTTATACCTAGTCTGAATCCACCCTCTTTTAGTTTAAAACCACTGGGTTTTAATAATGTTGGGTTTTTGCCCAAGGGAACATGGAAGTCATGGCCCAACTTCCCGAACACATTGCAGGGCACTGTATGCTCATTTTTGAATGTTATGAGCGTGGAGTGATTTTGTCTTTGCCCTCAACACAAACCGGAGTCTCCAGTCATGCTGAAAGTATTTGCCACATTTTAGCCTCCTGCCCTGGACAAGCCCAGCAGCCTTGGGTGAGAGGTTCTCACTGTGACAAGGGAAGGGAAGCTAGCTCTTCAGTGAAGACCTGCTTAGAAAAACACACAACAGAAACATTGTCTTGCCAACGTGGTTCTACCGCTGGTTTTCCACTTAATTTTACATCCTCTTTTTTCCTAGACGTGTAGGTCTGAACTCCAGAAGCCCCTTAACACATATTTCTGCCTGTTGGCAACAAGGATCCCAGATGGGATGCTTGCCTGAATCTGGACTGAAACTTGTGATATACTTTGAGATCCCTTAGAGTGAAATCCTTGTGGATATGTAGACTGCACATATTTTTTGAGAAAGAACTTTTTTTTTTTTTTTCCCTATAGATATACAAGTGGAGCTGGTTCACATAACAACTTACCTAAAATTAATGTCTTCAAAAACTGAAAAACTATAAGCACAATTAATTACCAGGGAGCTCTTCTTTCCCTCTTAAAGCAGCTCATACCCAGATGTGTAAGAGTGCAGTTAATATTGTTACACATTTAAATGCTTCATGGAAGGCTGGGTTTATAGAGAAGGCTCATTTCTTCTGACAATGAATCTTAGCAATAAGCCAACAGACGCAATGAATTTAGTAATGAGATTAAGGTTTCATTCCCATCCCCCTATTGACAAATTTGTCTTAATTTTTTCCTTCCACTTATTCCTTGGAGTTCTATGACACTGTATAATGTAACAACACATATTCACATTCCTCCATGCATCTTAATTTGTGTTTGTTCCAATTTCTTATACCTTGTATCTCTGAGCTTTGAGAACTTACAAAAAAATCTCAAGACGTGATTTGTTTGCATTCATTTGAAATAATAATAAGAATGAATATACATGACTATCAGTAAGAGTGGTCTTATTAAGCAACTCCAGCTGTTTATTCACTCTTTGCGACATGCAAAAGCCACTAGCAAGAGCAGGTATTATATAGTTTTGTCACTGGACAATAGCTTTGTGCTTAGAGTTGATATACAAAACCAATTGAAAAACATTGATTGTTTTGGGTGAAAAAAAGGTTTTTAAACATAAAAAAAATTGGCACATTTTCCTTTCACTGAGAATTTCCTAGGTTTTGAAGGCATGCCTGAAAGACAAACCTGGACACTTTTGATGGAACGCTTTTCATTTTCAACCCATTTCCTCCCCCTCTCACTGACAAAGGAAAATGTGAGTTTTGATTTTCCACAAAGTGCGTGTCACAAGAAATTTCTCACTGAAAATTGCAACATCTCTTTTCAGCTGACTTTCTTGATACGTGAGATACTTCTCCCTGCAAATCCTGGGTGATGACAATGACATGTAAAGTGGCAGAAGAGTCTTCCCAGGGTCAGAAAACATTACGAGCAACAAGTTTTTAAAGTTTGGCTCCCCTTTGATAAGGTACATTAATATAGCAGCTACACAGTTATGTGATACTTTAAATATATTTAGATCGTGCATTTAAGAAATGCATTTAAGTTTAAAATATGTTTATGTTATTTGAAATATTTATATTTATATATTTTGGAATTAGCTCTTATATTTATGGGTCCACTCTTACAATGTTCAAAGAAGAGAGAGACATTGCATTTCTTCTTTCTGGAAAGCAGGGTGAAATATAGTGTATTATGAGAGTCCCAAGCAAACCAGCTTTGCCCCTGTCCCGACACAGGCTTGCAGACAATAAAATGGAAATAAAATCGGGCAGAGCAGCACCCATCCCTCAGCCTGTCAGCCAGCATCGGTCTTTCTCTGGCTTTGATGCATTAGGTAAGGGTAAGAGAAGCAAATCCTGCACACGCTAAGCCTTAGCTGACACCAGGAGTTTTTCCACGGAATGGAAGTTTTACGGAACACCTCTGAGTCAGCTGGTATTTAAAGTTATCGCTAAACACAAAGCAGTTGAATTTCATGTGGGGTAAGACAAACCACTTCTTGCTCTATTTGTATTAATAAGGTGCATCTGGGGCACCTTTTCCTTCTGCTTGAGACTGGGAAGCCAGTTAGTGGGAGCTGCTGCAACGCGACTGTGGGTGAAAAGTATAATGCGTGCAAAGCTGAGGTCGTTGCTGCCTACTGCTCCCACCCTATTCCCAGTGCCAGTGATACTCCTTTGATTTATAGCGGTCAAAGGGCAACAATGAAGCAGTGACAGAGGGAGGTAAAAGACGAGGAGAAGAGAGGAGAAGAAGGGGGAGCTCAAGCCCAGGCAGAAATGGGACACTCCCATTTTGGGGACCCCCAAGACAGCTGTGTCCCAGGGCAGAGGTCTTTCCTCCATAGCAGCTCTTGGTGCTGGGCTCAAGTGTTGCCTGAAGAGCAGGAGCAGCTGGGATCAAAGGGTGGTTCGCTCCTGCTGTGACTTACTGAGTGGTGCCACTGGGTGTCCTGTTTGCTGCGTTCGGGCGGCCCAAAGCAGCCACGAAGTGGAAACTAATAGTTTCAAACCAGCTGTCTCCAGTGGGGAAATTTCAGGCCCTTCGACATGAAATCAGTGAGGGTCATGATTCACCCTCAGATTCATACATGCAGACATGCATGCCTGCACACCTTCAGGCAGAATGTTAAGGCTCAGAGCTTGAGTGCCGTATGGGGAAGATTTCAGTATAGGCAGAACCACATCACTTCTGTGTCCTCTTTTAGCCTCTCCCACCACCGCCAGATTGCTTAGCATCTTTTCCCACCCCTGTAATGTCGGGTTGCTTGCTTCATTAAACAACTTAGCATCTCAGTCAGAAAACATCTTCCTCTTGAAATTAATCCAGCTTGTTCACAATTGCCATTAGTGCCATTTATTTTTTAGTAGGATTATTCTGGAAGCCCCTTGTGTACCACTTTCCAGGTTGAAGAACCATCCCGGATCTCAACAGGACTGTGTAATTTACATCACAGCAATTCATGTCAACACATGGGGAGCCTTATCAGAACAAAGAGCAGAAGAAAAGTGATGGAATAACACAATGAGAGCAAGAGATGAAAAGAGAGGACAAATGAAACATGGATTACACCAGGCAGTGCCAACAGGGAAGCTGCAAGCTATGGCACGCTCCCTTCCCCTCTTATGCCCTTTTGTCCCTGCAGTACATCTGAGTTTACACTATCTCGTTTTTTTCATATGCCCTTGACATGCCTAACACAAGTAAAAATAAAAAAATTCAACCCAAGTTTGGTACCTAATGTATTTAAGTGTGTATTAAAATGTTGAGATCGAATATTTAACCTGTTGTCTGAAGGATCAGGTTCATTGAATAATGTATAAAGGGATGGGGAAGACCCACAGTTTTCACAGGAAAATACAGCTACGACACTGCAGAGGAAATAAATGAGTGAACTCCCAGAACAACTCTGCTCGATCCAGAAAGGGATCCTTTGAATTTTGAATTGAAATCCTTTATGAACGAATGTATGTTACATCTGTTAAAATAAGCTTTGCACCCAGTAAAAGGTTCTTACTGTTGCTTCTGTCGTGTATAAGTTGGATAAATGTTCCCACAGTCTTCCCCCATAGCCACGGTCACAGTTTGCAGTCGTGAAACTGCATCCCTCGGTGACTGCAAAACCCTTTACAAACCAACCAACCTCATACACAGTCACTTCACCCAACATAGGGACGGGTCAGGGCAATTCTGCAAGTACTTTCTGCATTTATAGGCAGCCTTACTGCAATCCCACTCACTCACCAGTGTATTTATCCACATAGTTTTCCTCTGAGGAAGTACTGCTAGCCTAGTCTCATATATAGCTAGCTTTGGTCATGGAAAAGCCCTTTCACCTAGTCTAAAGCTAAAACCCATACAAGGTTTGAAGCTGTACAGATCCCTGTTGTTTTAGGGAACTTCTAGCATCAGTGTGTCACTGGGATCCTCAAAATTCTCTCTGCTGTCTCCTTGCCCTGTAGATGCCTAAAACAATCTGTGCAAAGTCTTTTGCTATTGCAGTGCCAAGGCATTACATGTCTACCCATGGGCACAAACACCACCATACATCTACTGTGGTCAAGAAGCCGAGATGCTTTATGCAAGCTTACGTCGAATGAACTCCACTGCTTATTCTCACACATGTGCTCTCTCGCAGTGCACATGCCAGATTAGGAAACATATGAAAGCCCGCTGCCTTCTGACAGAGGATTGCCTGTTGTCTGTTATATATAATTTATACCCTGCTAGTTGAGGTATTCACCTGGCAAGTGCAAGAGGCTGTTTTCCCCCCCCAGATTTGGAGCAAAGGTTTGAAAACAGATTTCTTGCTTCCTAACACTGTAGTCGTAGTGTGGGTGCTGTAATTCGTTGTCACTCAGATTCTGCTGCTGAAAACAGGTTGCCCAGGGAAGTTGTGGATGCCCCATCCCTGGAAGCGTTCAAGGCCAGTCTGGATGAGGCTTTGAGCAACCTGGTGTAGTGGGAGGTGTCCCTGCCCATGGCAGGGGGCTTGGAACTAGATGATCTTTAAGGTCCCTTCCAATCCAAACCATTCTATGATTCTATGATTCTATGATTATTTTGCTTACCTAATTAGAAATTTACTGAAGATAGTAGGCAGAAGATATTAATTCTATAACCTAGGAACCATGCACCTGGAAAGTAGGGGATACCCTGCGAATTTTTAGTTACCCTTGCAAAGGGGAAGGATTTAAACAAGGAAGGTTGAAAAAGTCTCACCTTCAATGCTGGTAAAGGTGTTGTCTGGAAATATGGATTCGAATCACAATATGGTATCTACAAACTTTGGGTCTTCTACCGTGCAGGCTATTATAATCTCTCCCAGTCTCATTTTCCATCATATAGACTCAAATTTAGAAATCAAGCAACAGGATAATAATCATATTTCAAAATCCGAGTGATACACAGGAACTGAGCTATCTTCCTTTCAGTCCAGGCATTTGAAGGTCCTATCAACTTATGCAGGTGTTGCCTCACTCAGACACTGACTGCTAGAAATCACGTTCCCTATTTATCTCAGATATATCTATATAATATTTATCTCTACATATCTATATAATATACCTACATAATATATAGATTATCTATATAATATATTAAATGTTTTATAGCAAGTGGTGATTCACTAAGCCCAAAATGTCAATATTACGGCAAAAATTTTGACACGTTTTCCTTGAGAGAATGGTCATGGGAGTCTTGTCACTGCAGCACTTCCCACCAGAGCTGAGCACAGGTCTGCTTCCTTGTTCTGGCAGGAGAGACCCACAGAAGACCATAGTGATCTCTGAGAGGGCAGCAGACATGCTCTACATTTTCAGTGTCTGTTAAGCTCCAGCAGTGTCTTGAGCTGGGCGGCTTCTCAAAATCTGGCTGGATGCAAGGAAGATGGAAATGGAACTGAATAAATTTGTCCAATGCTACCTGTCATGGACACAGCTCCTAATGTTATCAGTCAAACACCAAAACACTTCAGATACCACCTGCAGAGCACAGTGCCAGAACTTGTAATACATGGACATGTATAACATATGAAGCCCATAGTCTTCTGTCTAAGGTTTTAATAATAAATTGGATGAGATTGTGATTGCTTCCTTCCTAAGGATTTCTTGTGTCTATGAATACTCCATCTGAACATACAGCTAGCAATTTCTCAATCTTCCTTATCAATGACTACAAATTTTAGCCTCTTTCCTTAGGTAATCTACGAAGAACTGACTAAGGACAACATTTTTTCTGTATTTCCTGTATATTAATTTATACCTGGAAGAGATCTTGCATGGTGTCTCTTGCAGAGTTACTGGCAAGTGAAGTTTGCATGTTACTTTTCCACTGAAGGAGCCAGTGCTCCTCACTGCTGAGATGCCTGGTGGTTTTCTGATTTTGAGGACCTTAAAGTCTTTCCCATATCCCTTAGCATGCAGGTCTGCAGTTCAGGTCTTGATGGACATGTGATAGTTCAAGCAGACTGCTGGAGTCCAGGCTCCAAAGGGTGATTGCTTTTTACTGTTGTAGGCACTAGAAATACACAAATCTAGGAAAACTGGTAAATATGTATTACTACAGCTTGTTTGCTTCCCCCTTCTAGGTATTTTATGGTCTCCTTCAGTTCTCTGATGCAAGAGCTCCTTTTGGAGTTTAGATGGGGAAATGAACTAATTTACCAAGACAGTTCCCCTGCCAAGGGCAAACTTTTACATTTAATGGTCATCAGTCACTACATCTCTGAAGGTGTGGCGGTTTGTCCTGTCACTTTCTAAAGGGCTTTTGTTCAGTTCAGTTGTAAAAGGCAAACATCTTCCAAGCTAAAAAGGGAGCCTGCAGTCTGCTCAGTATGTCTATACAGAGGGGATACATTCACTACGTTTCCTTTGTCTGACTTTGGGAGTTAGCACAGGTTATTGGCTGTTCCCAGCTATCTTATTTGGCTAACAAGAGAGTTAAATATTGTAGATGTCATCAAATCACCTCTGTTTTAGTCTCGGGGCCAAAAAATAAGTCTGAGCCCATAGATACAACCCCGAGTCCTCAGTATAAATTTAATTCGTTGTCTGTTTGGCATTCTCTAGATATTGACTGTAACATGCAATAGTTTTATACATATACTGAGTTTGACTGAGTCTATTGGATAATTTTCAGCTTTGGTTTAGGGAGAGGAATAAGCTTCTCTTACACTACAGAGTTGTGTTTTGCCTAAGCTTGGGAACATCTGTGCTGTAAGTGCGTTCTCTGACACAGTTGTTTACATTGTGAAATCGGGCCATGTCCAACAAAACTCCCGAATGCGCTGCCCTTTGCATTTCAGAGTCCTTCTAAATGCACCCCAACATCACCTGAGCTCCGCATAACAACAGAAGAGCATTCACAATACTCTTGGGATGACCTGACTACAAATTCTTGATTTACAGGAATTTATCTTGAAAGCGATAACAGATTTCTCCTGACCTGATTGACTCTGAAGATTAAATAACATCTTGGATAATGAGAGTAAAATGGCTTAGCTGTTCTGTATAATTATATCAATTCCAAAGCTATACAAAACAAATAAACATAAGCCCCAGTATTCAAGCCTCGTTAGGTTTATGTCGCAACAGCTACATTAAACAAAATTACAGATTCAGTCAGATCTTATCATGCTGGTGTTGCGGCAGCTGCTCTGGACAGGATCACACAGTTATTTGTACTGCAGGGCTTTTCTGGGAATCAATGGTCCGGGTTTCTTCAACAAACAGCTCCACCTCTGCCCTACAAACATTAACTCAGGTGCTAGCAAGATGTTCAACCCCAGCTTAAGCTGGGATGTGTCCACTTCTGGCTGCTGGACTGCAAGAATTCCCACACCACTCCTGTTTTATTCCCCGAGAAAGAAGATTCAATGAGCAGAAAAGAGCTAGAACCACTGGAGATTTTAATCATTTATCCCATATGACTATTCAGTGTCCAACCAGGAATTTACCTGTCAGAAAATATTCTTCTACCTATTTCTTGTTATTTTCTATCTTAGCAAGTACAGCTGGTACAGGAGCCTTATTTATGTCACCCTCTCTATAAACCAACCCATTTTTTAAGACTTTCTAAGACATATTCCATAGAGAAAAATGAAAAGGGAAAAACTTCTGAAGTACATGCCCAAGGCCTTTGGGGTTTTACTAGAGTGGGAGTTGCATGGTGGTGAGCTAAACCAAGGGATGGGTTGTGACCTGATGGGTATGAGGGGGCCAGGGAGGGAAGGTGAGCACTCATCCCCTCATTCCCACACTGACTCTGCTTTGGGGGACTCCAGCCACCCTTCTCCGGGACAGGCAAGTACCCTGGGTGCTGCCTGGAGAGGCTTCGCCCCCAGAGCCCCTTTGGAGGGCTGCATGGACAGGGCTGCCCCAGGTCTGGCTCATCCTGCCCTCTGTCTCCTGCTGCCTATACCCTTGGGCAGGCAACATGTGGTCTGCAGCGCGGGTGGTTCACCTTGGTGGACCAAGTATGACCCTTGCTTTTCAGATATTTTGGACTAAATAATAACCCCTCTCCAGCTCACACAAATGGCAATTATGTCTCAGGAATAGCACGAGAGTCTGGAGCAGAGGGGCGCGGGGTGGGTGTAGATTGCCTGTAGGTGTAGTGTGGGTTGGGATGGTTTGCTTTCACTCGCTGGTGCCCTGTCTGCCTTGGACGCTGGGGTCGGGTCAGGGACCTGAGGGATTCAACAGTGCAGATGTAGCCCATGAGCGTACTTTGGCTCAGAGAGGGGGATAAGTGGCGTCAGCACAGATCATAGGATCACAGGGAAATTCAGGTTGGAAGCAACCTCAGGAGGGTTCTAGTCCAACCTCCTGCTCCAAGCAGGGTCAGCTGTGAGACCAGAGCAGGTTATGGCCTAGAAATAAAAATAGTGTTGCGAAGAAAGACCAGTTGGATTTTGCAGAACAAGAGGAACAAGGCAAAAAAAAAGTTAATAGCTGATAATTTGATATTCTTGAACACTTATTTAATTTCCATTTTTACCATCATCCATTTGTTTAATTTTTCTATATAGATTTTAGGCTTCTGGTTCATGTATTAAATTGGTCTGTAAATTACCTAGAACATCTTTAGGCATAAAATAAAGAAATTATAACAATATTAACATCAACCAACATACAAAGAAATGTGATATGCTATTTGTTTACAGTCTAAAGTTATTAGACTGAAAGTCAGCCTTCACTGGAGAGAAAAATGACCTCAGTTTATTGTTCTTTGGCTTTGAATAGAAAGTCACTATTATTTTAGTACTAGCTGAACCTAGATGGAGACCTGTAATGTAGGTCTAATAGAACTCATTTCTTGTTATTAAAAGTTAAAGAGTAACTGCAGATAGTAATTACAAAATTACTTTAAATTTCTCCTTAGAAAATGGCCTCCATTACCACATTTGCTACCCCCCTCCCAAAATAAAACTCACCCCCTAACAAAACCACTTTTAAAATATTTTAATTATTAAACTGTATTTTTTTCCTTTTATATCACAAGAAAATGTTTAATTATTCTGTTGGTCTGTTCAGGATCTGTCCCCAACATTTTACGAAAGTGAAGAAAATCAGAATTAATACACAAAGTCAAGTCATGCAGTATGTTGTAGAAAAAGGGTTAGCTGAAATTCTTAATCCTTTAGTTTAAGACTGGTACAAAGTAATGAATGAACTGATAGTTTTCATTATTAGCATTCTGGATTACCAGGAAAAAATATTTCCAAAACCCCATAGTTCTTAAGTTGTTGAATATGGGCGTTTGTGCACCTTGCGTGTGGTTCTCCCAATGATCCCAATTCCACAGCAAATTTGATCCTTCCAATTTTGTAGCAGTGAGCATCCTGCCCAGATTGAACCAAAGCACTTTCCCAGAAGGGGAAGATGGTGTGCAAATGGGCACTGACACACCCAGTCATGCAAAATTTGAGTCTCCTCTTGAGTCTCCTGGTGTCTCTGTGCAGGGTGGGCTTTCCGCACCTTGTGTGGTCAGCCCTGATGCATGGTGGGGGGTAGATGGGGTGGCGCCCGGATTAGCACCATCTCTTTTCCTGAGCTAAACCCCTCTGAGGCTGGAAGAGCAAAGTCCAACCGCTGCAGAAGTTTTGCTGAGCAGGGGCAGCTCTGCCGGGGAGAGAGAGGGGCCCTGAGGATGAGCACCTGCCAGGGGCCCCCACAAATCCAGCACCGGCTCTGGCTTCATGGGCTTCTCTGTGGTGCTTGGAACTGCCCTTGATCTGATTTCTAGAGAGCCAACATTTGCTGAACCATTTGTGAATCACTTGACACTTGCACAGACTTGTTGAGAACACCAGAGTCATCTGCCAGACCACAATGTTCCCGGCTTTTCTTTCTTTCCTTCCTTCTCGAGCCTGCTGCTTCAGCCAGCTTTAATTATATGAGCATGGCAGGGGTGAAGAGATCGGCTATAGATGGTGAAAAATCACAGTGTGTCCTCCTCATACGTTTTCATGCAAAAATGAACTTTCTTTGTGATGCATCGTTGAATGCTGTGAAGTTATAAACAGCTCCAGTCCCCAGTGGCTTCAGTCAGAGATAAGGACACACAGCACCAGGCAAGTTTGTTTGCTCACAGATACAATCATTCAAGATATACAAATAACGTTCATCCTGTCAAGCTAGCTAAAGACGTCAGTGCTCATTGAACCTTTACAAAGGCTTTTGGAAAGATATGAATACTGTAAAGAGCTTAACTTATCACTTAACTAATTATTATATTTTAAAATAATTTAAACTGAGTTATTAAAGTGTATTTTAATTTTTATTTTACCTTTTATGAAGCATAAAAGTACTGTAGACAAAGTATGCACACATGGGATCACTATTGTCTTATTTGAGAGACTATTTTTTTTTTTAATATTAGCTAGGCATTTCTAAGACTGAATATGTAAATGCATATGACATATCAAAGAGTTAGCTTGCATCTCTCGGCTTTAATGTCAGCACTCTGCCTTTTATGCTTCTGTACTATTCTTTGAAAAGGCTGAGATTATATGTTGGCCACTAAATTGCCCTATTATGTTTTAAAGGATTTTAGAGGTTGAAGAGGGGTGATTGGTGGGGATGTCAGCTGGCAAAATCAACTTTCAATTCCATACTGCTGCAGGGAGCGTGGAGAAAAAAAAAGACACAAAATCTTGCCTTTTCCAGACAAAAAAAAAGAAAAATAAAAGGCAATGTTTTAATGAACACTTAAATAATTTTACACATAATTTGAAGTGGTGACACTTGCAAATCCTTCTGCTAGCTGAGCTGTTACCTAGTGTGGGTCTCGTGTACAAATACAGCGTTACCGAAACTCACCCCTCAGGGGGGACACCACACGAAGGCTGTGTCCACATCAGCCCCCCTCACCTCCCAAAGGCGGCTTACAACCCTCCACAGCCAGCGCTGGCCTCTGCAGGGGAGAATGCATTTTCTTCCTCTTGAATATGAATTTTCCTTCCATTTGAAACCAGACTGCCTCCTTTACGTGAAATACTTCTGTTCTGCCTGGCGCTGAGGGTCTAACCAACAGCCCGTGACCACTGTCTACACAGCACCAAGTTCTTTGTGGCCCAACATGAGAAATGATTGCAATACCTGTGGAAATGGGGACCATGTTGGCAAGCACAACAGCAGCAAGGTCTTGCTTTCTTTGCCAGCAAGATGGAGTTATTCATCCCCGGTTTAGCACTGCGTGGCTCCGGGTAAGGAGTATTAGATTATTGGCAAAGTCACTGGACTAAAGCTTTGTGCTGGGGAAGGCTGAAATGCATTTACCGACATATGTGGTTGGTATCTTGCTTTATCTCAGTCAGACCACATAAGCCCTGCTGTCCATCTTTCCCCCTCCCTTCTCCCTCTCAGCTCTCCCCCTCCTTTTTCGCTCCCCCTCTAATCACACGGTGTCTCCCTGGCTGCTGCCTTTGGCCCAGCCTTCAGCAGCCTGCAGGGGAAGCGACCTCCCCCATCACGCTTGTGCTAATTAGGGCCTGATGAGAGGCATTTGCTTTCCCCTCTGTGCTTATGGCTCCCCAGCTGGGGGCCTGGCTTGCTCTCCCCTTTCCGTGTCTCTCGGCTGTTCCAGGAGGAGAGCAGATGCTCCCTCGCTCCCCCGTGGAGAACAGCTGGCCGCTATCGCTGCCATGTCACGGACCGGCTCCGGCTCGTGCTCTGTGCCACCTGGTTGGGATGCTTGGAGTCCTCGACCTGGATCCTGCTCTGCAGGGAGAGTCTCAGGCTGCAGCAGGAATCATTATTTTCTCTCTCAGAACAAAAATAAGCGGTTGTGTCCTGGTCGCAGTGTTTAAAACCCTTCAAGAACAGATAGCATCTATATTGAAAAATACATGCAGATCGGTAAAAAGATCCCTGTGAAAATAGCTGTGAAGGACATGGACCTGTTGGAGCAGATCCAGAGGAGGCCATGAAGATGGCCAGAGGGCTAGAGCACATCTCCTGTGAGGACAGGCTGAGAGAGTTGGGGTTGTTCAGCCTGGAGAAGAGAAGGCTCCAGGGAGACCTTATAGTGGCCTTCCAGTACCTGAAGGGGGCCTATAAGAAAGCTGGGGAGGGGCTGTTTGCAAGGGCATGTAGTGATAGGACAAGGGGTAATGGCTTCAAACTAGAAGAGGGTAGATATAGATTAGATATCAGGAAGAAAGTTTTCACTATGAGGGTGGTGAGACAGTGGAACAGGCTGCTCAGAGAAGTTGTGGATGCCCCATCCCTGGAAGTGTTAAAGACGAGGCTGGATGGGGCTTTGAGCAATCTGGTCTAGTGGAAGGTACCCCTGGATATGGAAGGGGCGTTGGAACTCAATGATCTTTAAGATCCGTTCCAACCTAAACCATTCTATGATTCTATGATTTTTAAACAGTAACATGGAGTCCAAAAAGAGCCATATCTGATGGCTAAGGGCAAGAAGGGCCCTCATGCCCACAGAGCTCAGTTATAGGGATAATCCACTGGTGTTTCTACATCAATTTTAATTCAGTTCATATGTGGGTTTTTCAGCCCAACCTTACTGATCATCTCCTTTTACTGCCCTTTGATTTGCATTTTAGAGTGATCTCAGACTTCCTGGACTGGATCCTTTTTGATAAAAGTAGGCCAGAACACCATACATCCCAGCTATTAAGGGGCAGTCGATGGGACTGGGTCTGGTCTGGGTGGCAGGTCAGTGGATGTGCTCCTCTTGTGCTGCTCTATCTGCTGACCTTACCCATGTATGCCCCCCGAGCAGCAGGTTCTTGCCTGACTTTCCCCAAGCAAGAAATTGAGCTCCAGCCTCTAATTTCAGGCTGCCCAACAGAGCTGGTCGCCCTTCTCCAAACACATGGTTTGTGGACACGTGTTTATGCATGCCCTGTGCTGAAGGGAGAGCACCTTCAGAGCCTTTACAGAGACTGCAGCAGCTTCGTTCCTGCTCTGCTCCTGGAAGCAGGGTGCTGCTGGGGACTCCCCGCTCGGTACAGCTCCAATCCAGTTCATCCTACAAGTGGTTTCTTCACTCCTTTCGATTAGATCATTCATTCCTGGGAACAGATCTAGTTTAAAAACAAGGGATGGGAAATTTTAACTTCATTGTAAGAAGTCACTGAAGTCTTGTTTTCCTTGCAAGCAGAGGAATGCCGAGTTGGTCGTCTTTAGCCTTTAGTGCACTGTTTGTAGAGCAGGTTGTGGCTATTTGGTCTGTGGTCACTGAGGACACACACACAGGCTCCCTAAAACTCCACCTTAATTAGGGCCTGATCCCAGCTTCCTCACGAACCAGCAGAAGCAATGCATGTTTGTCAAGTGTGAGGAGTTCTCCCAAGCATGTGGGTTGGAAAGGAATAAGGGTAAAAGAGAGAAAACTCTGTTGTCACTTAATTTTTTATCTTAAAATATTGCAGTTGGCTTTAATCATTTTATCACTTAACTGTATCAAAGTAGCTGAGGTTAGTAGAAGGTGATGAACACTCCTTTTGAACAATGCTTCCTCTGAGCTATTTATCCATGCAGTGCTCTGTTGGAATGCAACCAGCAGAAACAATATCTGATGGGCTTGTGCAAAGCCCACTTAAGGTATATTATGTTGTCAAGGCAGATCTGTAAACTAGCTCTTTCTGAACAGGGGCTGTGTGTTTGATCTTAAATCTTCAAAAATTGGCATGTAAGCTGAGGGGAAAAGCCATCTCTTAGTCTTTGTCCACATCTCCATTGTGCTGCAGTGAGCCTTCAGACCTGGAGAGACCGAGATCCTATGTTTAATATATTTTAAGTAATCTATTATGCATCCGTATACATTGACTCCACGGCTGGATTCATCTCACCTACCAGTGGGGTTCAGCATAAGACAAAATGTTAAGTGTCCCCATGTAAGTGCAATGAGTCTAAACTGCACCCATGGTCAATGGATGTCTAGATAAACACAATCACTAGACAATCGTGTAGGTCACCCTGAAGTCCACCTGAGTTTAGCTGCTGAGATGTAGACCTCCTGTACCATTTGAGATGCTTCAGGGTTAACCCATAGGATCTGCAGCTGCTGATCTGGAAGGACATTGGTGCACTGTAGGATGTGTGCCATATTAGATGGCTCCATGAGGCCACTTTGTACATCCTGTTGTGACTCAAATGGCACCAGATGCCTATGCTTAGGGAATGCAGTCCCAGTGTAGCAACACTGTAGACTTCTACGTTTGGACTAGTCCTCCTGTGTCATTCCCCTCTTGCTTCCCTATTGCTTCCTGGTAGCACCTGTTTTATGACAAGATGAACTGCGCCTTGTAATACTGCTTTTACAGCATCAGGACTGCCCAACTGATGGGCTTTATGCAAATATCTGTAGCTTTTCCTGGGAAT
Organism: Stercorarius parasiticus; assembly: GCA_013396915.1. Lineage (NCBI taxonomy): Eukaryota > Metazoa > Chordata > Aves > Charadriiformes > Stercorariidae > Stercorarius > Stercorarius parasiticus. The sequence goes on along the minus strand of VWZL01000314.1, from coordinate 102,016 downwards.
ATGATTGTTTTAGGAGGATGCATAGAGAAGTCTGCGGAGGATGACACTGGGAGTAGCCCTGTTGGTGTGCCGGGAAGGCTCTCGAGTCACACCCTGCTCCCATGCCACTGCTCCTGCCATGTAACTACACTTTGCCCTTTGGTCAGGACTTCTGGCAATTTTGTAATATATCCTTGGTTGATACTGCTGCCAAGTTCACCCAGGGTGCGGCACAGGCACCATTAACACACTCCTGCCCTGAATTTCTAAAAAGCAGTTCAGGGAAGATAAGAAGTTTCAGCAAATAACCATAACAACAGTATTATGATTGCTGATGTTATTTGTGGTTTTTTTTGGTCCTGGATTAAAACAGAAGAAGTGGCAGTTTGCAGTTCTCACGCAGTCTTGCAGCCTGTGGACTGCGTCAGTATTAAAATAGTGATAATACTGTTTAGCTGAGGGCTTTCAAATCTACTGCCTATACCCTTCTCTGCCTTGTGTTTTCAGCCATGGCTGACCAGCTTGGAAGTCCTCTCAAGTGTTTTTTTGCTCCATGTAAGGGCATGTTTGCATGGAAAAGGTGTTTTATAGAAAACCAAGGTATGAATTTGCAGTGCAAATAGTGCAATAAGAGTCTCTCCATTCAGACAGTCTTGTTCAAAGACAGTTGGACTTGATGATCTTAAAGGTCTTTTCCAACCTAAAGTATACTATGATTTGATTCTATGATTCTGTAGTCATTGAGTCACCATCCCTGGAGGTATTTAAAAGACGTGTAGGTGAAGTGCTGAGGGACATGGTTTAGTGGTGGACTTGGCAGTGCTAGGTTAACGGTTGAACTTGATGATCTTAAAGGTCTTTCCAACCTAAACGATTCGGTGATCCTATGATTCACTTGTCCTGGGCATTTCTGAACTGATGGGGTCAGTGGCACCTGTGTCTGTGCTTGGTTTGGGCAGATATGGACTAGCTCTACTCTGGAAGCTATGTAAGCACATTATTGCAGCACTGAGCATGAGGTAAGGTGCTCGTCTGTGCTGACACACCCTGTGAGCTTTGTGCATATTGACTTCATTCATTTCCAAAATTTGCTAAGCTAAATGAGAAAAAAAGCACTTCTTGAACAAATTGTCCACCTGAGAATCAGCATAACTTGTCCTTCTGGACCACCTCCTCATAAAGAGACGTCCTAAGAGAAGGTCTCCAGGCTTTGTGTTTCTGGAAGATACCCTGTCGCTCTGCTTAGCTGTCAGTGAGATACAGAACTACTCGCATTAAAAAAACAACTGTGTCTGGGAATGAAAAGGATCACACTCTTTTCCTAGGAACACCAACAAGACACTTTGTTCAGTGGCTGTGTCACAAAAATGAAGGGGGTTGAGGGCTGCTCCTGCATTGCCTTTCTTTATAACCAACATCCACAGCCAGCAGTTTTGTGGATGTGAAAAAGGACTTGAGATGTTTCTTATTTTTCGTCATGAGGGCCTAACAGCGGATCTAGCAGAGCAGTTGTGCTCCTGTGCCTCGGCTTGTGGCAGGCTTAGAAGAATCAGAATCTTGGTGTTTATTCTGGTTATACATGTTTTTAGATAATGTTGCCCTGGCGGTGAGCGTGGGACTCTCTCTCTTCTGTCTGTTAAGTCTCCACCATCAAGGCTTAAATTTCTGTCTCTGCTGAAAGGACTTTTTTCCACCTGCTTCCTCAGTTCATCATGAGATGTGTTCAAGAGGAGGAATCACCTGGGATGCAGCAGGACTGCTCATGCACTGACCGAAGTTTTGCACTTTCTGGTTTGCTCACATACCTAATAGGGCTCAGCTCTTTAAGACAAGGATAGATTATGGCTGCCTGATTACACTAAGTGCATGTACAGCCAGTGATTATTTTACATTTGGCCTTAAGCTCAGCCTTTTCTCTCCAGGCCGGTGTGGTCCTGGATTCCTCATACCCCAAAAACTCTTTCAGAAGTCCACATCATACAGACTACAATATCTCATATATTATGTAAAATGCATTACATCTTTCTTCCTTGAGCTAATATTTACATTTCTGTCTTCACAATTTCTCTCTATATGTTTTGTTCATCCTGAGAAATTGTAATTGCTAACAAAAACCCCACAACCAAACAACAAACCAGCCCCCAAAAATAGCCGATGCTTTATGATTGGCTATTTTTTTAGCTGGGTTTCATAATGATGTGCTAATGGTCCTAAAGTGCTGTCGGCACAGTGTGGTTTTTTCCCATACTATTCCATTTTCAACTCTCCATAATTCCTTGAATTTAGGTCTGCTAGCTAAGAAAATCCTGCAGAAAATAGAGGATCTTTAGATGGTAAATGGCACAGGTAATTAATATCTTTAAAGACATTCTGAGTGAGTATACACTACAAGAAAGTAAAGAATGCCAGGAGCTGTCAGTTTGCTAATCATGATTTATTTGATCAGGGTAATCAATGACATTCTTTGGATAGTTAATTGCCCACTTTTCTTCAGCTAAGTCTAACTAGCAGTTAGTCTTTTAGTCTATTCTTTTAGTTATTCTTGTTTTACATAGAAGGGCAACATGCACCTTTAAATAGGGTGCAGACACATACAAATCGTACCATGATGTCAGATATTTAAGAGGATTTTCTTGTTTCTCCTAGAAGATGCTGAAAAATTGATGTATAATATAGCCCATAATTAAGCAGGATGAAAACCAGGCTGTTTTCTCAGCCAAATTCATAGGTGACATATATAATGGTGGTATAGGTTACAAATAAGTGATCTGCTGTGTGAAAGTAGGAGGCTTAGGTTAATGAACACAGGAAAACGGTGGGTTGTAGGAGAAGAACCAGACGAAAACGGGTGCAATAAAACTATTTGAAGGACAATACTTGATCAGACCAAAGATCCAAATTGCCCAGTATCCTGCTGCTGGTTGGGGCTGGTAACGGATGCTTAGGGAGCACACCCAGGAACCTGGCAGGGATACTGCCATATGTCTGTCTCCCTCTGGTATAAGCATTTCATTAAGTTATAGATTGCTCGCATTGTGCTTCTCCTTAATTGGCTCATACTGTGCTGACCATGCAGCTTTCTCCAGACTACCTGGAGAATTTTTTTTTTAAAGAAACTTTCAGAAATTCTCCTGAGCAACTGTCCTGAGCAAAATTAAAATAAAATAAAAGAGGGGAAATTCCCACTGTAAGTACTGATGAGAAACGTATGTGATAACTTATCAGAAACAGGTTTTAGGGAAAGTCTCAAAGAATGGACATGAAGATTGCAGAAGTCAAGGTCTTCACGCAGTGGCGCGCAGAATGGCAGGGGTTTGACATTAACATAGAATTCCACCATAATCTGGCATTTGAGATGTGATCTCTTAGCCTTGGGCTTTAACGAAATATGTATTAGTAGAGCATGAAATTCCTACAGCAAAAGTGACGTCTGTGTTTACTGGCTGCTGTCTATTGCTAACACGTCCGAGTGTGTAGTGTCCTTAACTAACCTGACGCTGCCTTCTGGGATGTGACTGAGTACCTGAGGGGGGCTTTGCTGTGTAAGTTTAAAACAATTCATAGAAAAGAAGCAACACAGGAAAAGAACCACCTAACTGCTGTTTATTTCATACAGCTAGAAATAATGCATAATAGAAAATATCAGTGTGTTACTTCTACAATGACAGCAGGGTCATAAAAGTTGAATGATTGTATAAAACTGGAAATCATTCTGTGGGTGGTAAATGGAGCAATAACAGTATCTAGCAGATACAGTCATTTTACTCTTGCCATTTTAAAAAATGCCTACAATGCTCAATTTCTACACCATTTAGAGGAAAAACTAGCCTGGATAACTCAAACTATACTTGCATGACATACAGCAGACCTGGGAAAAGGTGGATGACAACAAAAAGTACCACTGCAGCTTGCTCCAGTGTTTCTCAGACCTTTCATAGAGTACCAAATTGTGCCAATATACACAATGTGGAGGTTGAGGAGCCAGTCTACTTGTGCTACTGTCTTGCACTTGTCACCAGCAGCACTTCTTCACTCTTCTGGATGTGATACCACTACACAGGGAGAAAAAGGTATTTGTTTTAGAACATTTGGAAGGACTTACAGCCCAGGGTTCCTATTATTAGTTGATTTATATCCTGAATTGAACTAACCTATTCTAAATTGTATGGGATTTTTTTTAGAGGCTACAGGAACAATTATAATCTCTGCACTCATCTGATTATGGAAAATGTCTCCAGGTCCATCTCTTCAGGTGGTGGTGACTCCAAAATGAGTCACGGTAGAAAGACTACGGTTGTCCTCTGTCTCTTTCCCTAGTGTGGTATAACTTGCTGCCACCCATTTTGGGCTTTGGTCTTATATGGAACAACCAACCCTAAAGATCAACTGAAAATACTCACAGCAAAAGGTATTTTTGTTTGCACATGGACACACCAGGTACTTTGCTTGAGTGCACAAAAAAAATAATAGTTCTCTCATCTAAATGAGTGTGCATACTCCAGATGTAGTAGCTATCCCTGAAATAACAAATGCACTTAAATATGCCCAGAGTGTAGTCTCATTGACTTGAGCAGGACAGTTCATGTGGTTAAAATTAAAGAAGTATAAGCACTTTCACAGATTGCAGTCATCAGGATGTCATTACACGCCCCCAGGAACTCTACAGCTCAGCGAGATCAATTTTCTTTTGTATAAATAAATAAAAGCTTCATGATTAAAAAATATTTTTGAAGAGCTGTGAAAGGAGAGTGACATGGCAGGAAACAGATTTACCAACCTCAGTGGCAGATGCTGGAGTGTAGAGAGAGAGGCAGTGCTGGCACGGGGGTGTTACTGGGGCACAGGGGTCTGCAGTGCTGGCACAGGGCAGCTCTCAGTCTAGTTGTGTTTCAGAGGGTCCCATGGACCTGTGTGAGTACAGCCAGTGTTCCCAGGACCACTGCTCGGTGTGACGAGGCAGCCCGCACAGCTGGGTAACATGCTGGTAAAAGAGAGAGCCAGCGCTGTGGTTCTGTGGTGGCTCCTGCTACACTGGCACCTTTCCTTTTGACTAGAGGATTTGAAAACTTGAGGCTTAGCTCCCTCCTGACTTATGACATGAAGCATCCTTTCCTTCAGTGGCCTCTCCCCTCTGGATTGTGCATTCCTCAATGCACTGAGTTGTAAGAAAGATTAAAGGAAGAGTCTTCCTTCTTCTCAATTACCTTTACGCGAATTGATAATGGATTCATTCACGTTTAGGGCCATAATCACAATCTGTGTCAGCAATTAATTTGGTTCAGCACAGCGTGATGCTATGAAGCTGTTTTTATAGCCATTGACGCTGGGAGTTGACTAACTTATGAGGCAAAGTAGAACAGCCACAGAATATTTCGGAGGCTGAGGCTAACATGGTTTTGGTGTGCAGTTTCCAGGGCACCGGGTCTAACTCACTGGAAGAGAGACACTGGTGTTGCTCCAGAGGGCTGAAAGGATCTGAACTTTCTCTGTGTTATAATCTCATTTGTCACATTATAAAGGTGTGAAACCATAAAGGAGAGATTTGAACCCCCAGGCTTCATCTATCCGAGTAAATTAAATATGCTGGGGTTGCCCAGCCTTGGGGCTGACCAGCTCAAGCAGCCCATGCACATGGTGTTGAACTTGCCCATCCTCTCAACCACGGGGACCACATGCAGCCCGCTCTGGGACGAGCCAGCTGCCAAACCATCCCCCAAGTTGATTTGGGAGTTTTCAAGCAGACTGGGACCCATGTGCCAGGGACTGTTCAAACAGTGCAGGCAAATGATCTGCAAGACCTGGGACCATCTAATTTGCTGTTATAGAGATAACCGAAAGTACTTTAGTCCACGTATGAACATAGCAGATTACTCAAACTTGCTAGTTTCTCTGATGAATAAAAGATATAGCCAGTTCTGTTGAGTTTTCAAAAGTTTAACAAGCAAAGGCTAACTTGCCCTTCTTTCTTTTAGGGAACCCACTGATATGCACAAGATCAGGACAAAATGCAGCTACTGTAGCTCACAAAAACATTATTAAGTGCTCCAGGTGCTCAGTTTGCTCAGTTAAGTGCTCAGTTGGTTTGACAATTTGTCCTAGTTGTGATTGCACGTAAAAGACAGTGCAGAGCTTTGCGGAGGAGACCAAGGAACAAGACCAAACTCTTGTTGTTAAACACGGGCCAAGCAGATGGGGCCTTCAAGATGCAATGGAGACAGAGTCTGGTGGAAGCTGCTTGATCTGCTGAGGATGATAAAGGATGTCCCACATGTCTCTGAACCTCTCACTCGAATTCACGGGTGCCTCTACCATTGCTTTTTCTGGGTAGCTAAAACGTTATCAAGTGATCAGTTAAAATACCTAAATTCTACTTTTTGAAAGAGAAAACAAGATTCAGAATTGGCATTTGAGCAGTGTATAAAATATAAACCTTGCTGTGATGTGAATAGACATGAGTATTATGGGATGTACCCCATTCAATGCATTGCTTTGACAGTTTATCCCTTTGAGTCTGCGTGAGTTGAAAGTCTTTTTGGAGAGGCTTCTTCCTCGGATGCTGCCTTAAGGGAATGAAGGATTTGTTTGTAACTGTGTATGGGGAGCTGAAGGTTGAGAATAAATTCTGTTTACTAAAACATATTCTGGTGCTTAATCTGATGCTGGGTGAGCTCATTCCCATTGCAGAGTTTAGAGAAAGGAAGAAGAAAAATCCTGGCAACTTAATTAAAATGATTGGTGGTGTGCGTAGGGAAAGGAGAGAAGGACAAGGAAAGATCCTGCTAGTAGAAGAAGGGCAAGTACTGGAGAAGATGAATCTTACTTTCCAAAATAATAACTGCGTCTTGGTCAAGTATCCCCATAAATCTGTAGTGTAGCCTAGGATTTGAGAACCAAATCCTTTTTCTTCCTGAAATAAATTTTTGAGACAATATTTCCAGAGCTCTTTTTAAGACTCTAACACAGGAAAAACATAACTGGTATGTATAATTTTATTCAGCTAACTAAAATTATGATTCAGCACCAGGCCTTGCATTTTGTTCAGAACTGTCCATTGACCTGAAAAAAGCATAGTCTATTAAAGCACCTGCTTGGAAATAATATGATGCATGATCTTTGGCCCTCTTTCCATTGTTTAACATAAGCAGCTTTGAGGTTAGTCAGTTGAATCTTTAAAAATAAGGTACTGATTACTTCATACTTTTCATTACTAAGATGGTGCATTTTTTTAATTTTATGAGCAGAGGGATCAGGAAAAAAATTCAGTCTGGGACACCACCCTGAGAAATGTGCTGTATGGAAAGTCCCTATGGAAAATGTCTCTACCTTTCTCCCCCCAGCACACAGGCACAAGTCCTCACCCTGCCAGGAGGCACCCTCAGGGCCCCTGTCTGATGCTGACACCATCCTCTGCTGGATTTCGTGGGTGGCCGCCCTGCCAAGCCTGTGCGCAGCCTCCCCACCACTGTCCTGCTGTCTGCTAACAGATAGAGACAGAACTATATAGCGCTGCAGGGAAGTTTCTCAACTACTTTTTGGTCAAATTGTAGGTGACACAGATCCTGACATATTTAGCGCGAGGGGAGATGACTGCCAAGCTTCTCAAGAGGCTGCTTTGTAATTGCTCTTGCTGAAGCATTGTTATTATCACTAATAAAAGGGCCGGAGTTGAGAAAACAGCATGCATGTTTGGGAGCTGGATGTGCAAGGGGGAAATGAAGTAAGTAAGGAGATGTCAGCGGTTGTCAGCAGCTGAATTCTCCAGTGGTGGAGATACAGGAGGTGGAACGTTAATTGCTTTCCTGGAAGATGCCCTCTAATATGGAACTTGCTTGTCTGAGTCTTCTGTAGTCCTACAAGCTTTGTTTGAAATTCAAGAGCATGTTTTCTCATCAGTGCATACCAGCCAGAGTGACCTTTAATTTCAAGTTTCCCCACAGACTTTCACCAAATGTTAATAAGTGATTGTATACAGCACAGTTGGTTGAAGGAACCACCTCAGAAAAGGTTGCAGCAGTACTTTGTGCTGTAGTTTGTATCAAGATAGTGTCCTGGGATCCAAAATTAATTTGTATTTTTGCAGTTTGTTTTCTGTGTGCTTTGCATTTGTGTGGTTTTTCACCTATTAAACTTCTTTCATATATGAATCCTTTGCCGCCTCAGCAGATCACAAATAAATAATCTCCGTGGTGTGATGGGAGAAGAAATAAAGACAGTAGAGCTATAGACTGGCTGCCCAGTCTTGCTGGTACCTACAGGTCAAAGTGGTGGTGGCTGAGATGGGACAGGACGGTATTTGGGCTATTGTCCTAGGCTCTGTGCAGATACCTGATGACAGACAGTAAGTGCACTGAGGAATTTATGGTTTGAAGGATGAAGTAAATCATAGAATTATAGAATGGTTTGGGTTGGAAGAGACCTTAAAGATCATCTAGTTCCAAGCCCCCTGCCATGGACCGGCACACCTCCCACAAATGGGAGAAATGGTAGGAAAAAAGAAAGAAATTCACTCCAAATGACATTACTGATTCAGGCAGACCTAGAAGAAAGATCCCAGGACCAGCAAATATCATGCAGCACCTGTCCTCTGTACAGCACACTGCCTTTTCGGCATTGCACGCACAAGCCACAGCTGATAGAAGAGGTTGCCCTTCTTTGCCTCTTTGATTTTCTGCTGGAAGGTACTGGTAGCAGAGGTATACATCTGCTCTGGGGTTCACAGCCCACCACTCTCACCTGGGTGGGCAGGGCTGAAAGGAATGCAGTGAATCGTAGAATCATAGAATCGCCTAGGTTGGAAGGGACCTTTCAGATCATCTAGTCCAACCATCAACCTAACTCTGACAAAAACCATCACTAAACCATATCTCTAAGCACTATGTCTACCCGTCTTTAATACCTCCAGGGAAGGTGACACAACCACTTCCCTGGGCAGCCTCTTGCAATGCTTAAGAACACTTTTCGTGAAGAAATTTCTCCTAATATCCAGTCTAAATCTCCCCTGGCACAACTTGAGGCTGTTTCCTCTTGTCCTATTGCCCGTAACTTGGGAGAAGAGACCAATCCCCACCTCTCTACAACCACCTTTCAGTTAGTTGTAGAGAACGATAAGGTCTCCCCTCAGCCTCCTTTTCTCCAGGCTAAACAATCCCAGCTCCCTCAGCCACTCCTCATGAGACTTGTTCTCCAGACCCCTCACCAGCTTCGTTGCCCAATTCTGGACTCGCTCCAGCACCTCGATGGCTTTTTTGTAGTGAGGGGCCCAAAACTGGAATTATGAAAAGGAGTCTGCACAGAGCAAGCGTCCCTTGTCCTCTGCCTTCACTGGGCATCTGTGGGCAGAAGCCCCCAGGTAGCCCCAAAGTTCATCTTGCTGTAATTACTTTATCAGTTCCTGGGGGAACCGCTGCTGCACTGAGGGCAGAGCAAGCTCCTGCAACCTCCCATCCCACTGCAGCTTTCAAACTCACGTCGCTTTGATGGATTAAAGCCTCATAATAATTTGCTTACCCGTGAAGCCTGATATTTCATTCAAGAAATGAAACGGACATTCACAGGATTATGGACTTTCACCGTCTTATATCATCAGTCTTCTTCCCTTTGAATTTTTCCAGGTAGAAGCTGTATTGGGATTGTGTTGTACTTAAATGAGGGGAACTTGAAACTGAGCAAGGCTTTCAAATGCTTAATTTGAAAACGTGAATCAAGCAGAAATGAGCATACAATAACATGCGATTCTTCCTGATTTTCATATTCCAAAGTAATTAATAGGGATGAAAACATGTTCATATTTTGCTTCAGATACTTCAAATGATCCTTGCCAACACAAGTTACAATTATATCTTTGGAGGCTTTTTCATATAGTAATATTACAAAGAACTTTTTTTTTTTAATTAATTGGGGTAAGGTTTAATTTGCCTTGCTCATATACTGAACTCTAGAGTCTCTGGAGAGAGAACTAAGAGTAATGGAAAAATGCAGCGTATGTCAAAATATCTAGAAAGATATGGGAAGTCTTAAAAGCTGTTTTTAAAACTGCTTTTATCTAAAAAAGTTAAGGAACTTTGAATTAACTAGTCTTAAAAGCTTTTAAAGTTCTACATATATCTTTAAAAATGTTTTTTTCTTGTAAATTATTTCCAATGTAATGTAGACCTTTATTTTTCAAATGACATTACATCAGAAATACATTTACATCTAAATATGAGCATACAAAAATTACTTTTATGTGAAAGTTTTTATTTTGACAGGAAATGAAATAACAGTCACCAGTTTGCTAATTTTGCTTTTCCCAAAACTTGAAGTTCAATGTTCAAGCCCTGCTTGGACTGGAGCCTTTTACATCTGTGAAGACTCCATAATCAAGAAAAAGCATCAGTCACCTGCATGACCATTTTTGCAGCAACCTAATATGTCATGTGTGACAAATATGTGAGAGCAAGCAGGACATCTGAAGGCTGATCATCCAACAGTCTGAGTCAAATGGTTCACTTACTCCAACAAAGATCACAAAATAAAAGTCAACCACAAAGTAATTTATGTAATTATGGTACAACTATCTTGGTTTTATTTCATAGCATTTCTCAGACTTTGTTACATCCTCTTTTTATGTATTTTTACATCTGTTTGAATAGAATAGAATAGAATAGAATAGTTTAGGTTGGAAAAGACCTTTAAGATCATCAAGTCCAACTGTTAACCTAGCACTGCTAAGTCCACCACTAAACCATATCACTAAGCACTACATCTACCCATCTTTTAAATACCTCCAGGGATGGTGACTCAACCGCTTCGCTGGGCAGTCTCTTCCAACACTTGACAACCCTTTTGGTGAAGAATTTTTTCCTAATATCCAGTCTAAACCTCCCCTGGCACAACTTGAGGCCATTTCCTCTTGCCCCATCACTTGTTACTTGGGAGAAGAGACTGACCCTCACCTCTCTACAACCTCCTTTCAGTTAGTTGTAGAGAGTGATAACGTCTCCCCTCCGCCTCCTTTTCTCCAGGCTGAACAACCCCAGTTCCCTCAGCTGCTCCTTGTAAGACCTGTGCTCTGGACCCTTCACCAGCTTCGTTGTACTTCTTTGGACACGCTCCAGCACCTCAGTGTCTTTCTTGTGGTGAAGGGCCCAAAACTGGACACAGTACTCGAGGTAGGGCCTCACCAGTGCTGAGTACAGGGGGCGATCACATCGCCATACCTGCTGGTCACACTATTCTTGATACAGGCCAGGATGCTGTTGGCCGCCTTGGCCACCTGGGCACACTGCTGGCTCATGTTCAGCTTGGTGTTGACCAACAACCCCAGGTCCTTTTCTGCCAGGCAGCTCTCCCTCTGTCCAAGCACTCTTCCCCAAGCCTGTAGAGCTGCATGGGGTTGTTGTGACCCAAATGCAGGACCCAGCACTTGGCCTTGTTGAACCTCATACCATTGGCCTCAGCCCATCAATCCAGCCTGTCCAGATCCCTCTCTAGACCCATCCTACCCTCAAACAGATCAACACTCCTGCCCAACTTGGTGTCATCTGCAAACTTACTGAAGGTGCACTCGATCCCCTAATCCATGATTGTTGATAAAGATTTTAAACAGAACTGTCCCCAATACTGAGCCCTGGGGAACTACACTTGTGACTGGCCACCAACTGGATTTAACTCCATTCACCACCACTCTTTGGGCCTGGCCATTCAGCCAGTATTTTACCCAGCAAAGAGTATAAAAGTATGCCTGTCCGAGATATGAGCAGCCAGTTTCTCCAGGAGTACACACATATATATATTTATATAATATATTCTATTCATTTTTCCTGTCTGACAGCATGATAATATTCTTACACTTTCAAAAATAGGTCAAACCAGCTCTTCTGCCTGAAATCTCAAGCAGATATCTGAAAACAATTCCTCTGCAAGCTGGTACCTCCCCCATTCATTGCAGTGGGTTATTAACCCCAGAAACTAACGGCAGACATCTTAATTTCAATATTGTGAATAGTTCCCGCACAGGTCATTTTACCACATTCCTGCTATAGGCCATTCAAATCAGAACTCACTTCTAGGTTGATTACTAAAGGAGAAGAAAGAGATGAAAATGCCACTTCTCTCTGGCCATGACAGTTGACAGAGGGAGAGAAGTCTCATGATCCTCTGTTCCTACACGTCTGGCTGGTGCATGGAGGAGAGCTGGAGTGGGATGCTGGGTGGTACCCAATGCAGGAGGTAGGGCATGGGTTTGGCTCCTCGGATGGTCACTACCATCACCACGTACTGACCGGCAAACCGGCCAGCACATGCCAAACTCAGACCTCGGCATGGCTTGAGCTGCCTTTTGCCACGCTGATGTTTGGGGAGCTGAGGACTTTGTGGGGATGGAGGATGGGTTGTGTGACACTGAGAAAGAGAGGCAGAGGAGGGACTGTCTGGGATGGGATTATGGTGGGGTGAAAGGAGGTGCAAGACCCTGCTGTTGGGGGCACGTCAGACAGTAGGAAACAAAGCTCTGGGAAATCACACTGGCAAAACTATTTGTGTTAGTACATATGAACCCTAACCAGCTACTGACCTTGAAAACCAGGAACAAGACTTTTGAAGTGGTTACGGGAAAGATATAAGAAGCAATAGAGGTTTCTGAAGGAGGAAGCAGGGGAGTAGACAGCCAGAGCCTCTTCTTTTGACAGCTGACTAGCCAGCCCCAGGACATGGTCAATCAAGTGTTGACAACAAATACAGAACTGAAGATTCTTCTGATCTCCAGGGCTATAATTTTACCTGTGCCAGGATGTTTAAGAAGACATCACAGCCTCTGGAAGGAGGCTGTAGGAAGCTTTAAACTCGAACAATCAGCTCTTTCTTTTCTGGCAGAGGAAAGAACAACTTAATTACCCTGTTCTGCCTTGCTTATCCATCATGGAGCTCCTGCTAAATACAAAATGCTGAGCAGGGGTGGAGGCTTAATAGAAGAACCAGCACAGAGCTGATTCACTCTGGTTTGAGAAACAACTTATTATTTATTTGCTGATATCAGTTTTGACATTAACTCTAAGGAGAGGAATAAACACACTTTCTCTGGTGCATCTGTCATCTGAAAGCCCTTCCTTAAAATCCACAACTCCTCTGTTCTTAACTGGAGATGGTTTTATTTGCAAGGTTGCAAGCATTTTTGCTGCCCTGCTGCCTCCTTGCCTGTGCCCACTCTCTGATGCTGTTGAAACTTTACTGGAGCTGAAAGTTTGTATTTTTCATGGACAAAGACTTGCTGATAATATCGTTAAGTTTTCATGTACCTTTCACCCCATTTCCTCCCCTGTCAAGAGAATGTATTCCCATGCAATGATTTTAAAAATACAAAAATCGTGATTTTCAGGTAACTGTTTTTGTAGCTGACTTGTCAGATTGAGCTTTTTAAAACTTGGGGGTTTTTTTTGTGGTTTTGTTTTTATAATTTTTTTTTAGGTAGAATTGTCTGTGGTCATTCAGTCCATCATTTTATGCAGGAAATGTAAGCTCGATCCTTGTTATTGCTGCACGCCCAAAATAAAGTGAATGGCCATTGCAGATGTTCAGTCTTTTAAAGGGAAATTGTACAATTTTTATCAATGAACATGTTGGCTGGAAAACTAACCTTTTTTTTTTTTTTAAGTTTGACGGATCTCAGTCCGCTATTACTGTTTTGTACCTATTCATAAATAAACTTCATCTTCAAAAATTTATCTTACTCTACTATGGACATTTTCTTATCAAAGGGAAAAGAAAACAGAAGTCCCTTAAGTATGCCAAGCAGCTGTTTACAAAGGACCATTTTCTTTATCTCACCGAAACTTCAGACAGGGGAGTTGAGTCACTTACAGAAGGAATTCTGATGTCAAAATTATAAAAATACACATTTTTCTGCTGGGAAAAGTCCATAAACTTGGAACTTTTAAAGCTTTGCTAACATCAGATAAAAACCTGTGACGAGCAAAATCCTGGACTGAGATGCTTGTTTATTATTCTTCACTTTTGACATTTTATGATCCCACACAGACTAGATGAGTTACTTTATCAGTGCTAATTCTAACCAGATAATCCAGCAAAATGTGAGTAAAAACATTGCCGCTGTAGGACTTCATCCCCTCAGAGACCTCATTCACACTTTCCTTTCTCTGAACCTTCCTTCTGGCTCCCATCTCTGTCCTCCACATCCTGTTCCACTGTAAACATACAAGGTGACAAGGTTGGGGCATAATCTTTTTGTGAGAACAACTTCTGTATTTGAAAGACGTAGATAAGCTTTCAGGCACACAAGTCCTTCTTTGGATGTAAAACAGAAGCAGCAAGCTTCAGAGCTAAATCCTAGCTGCTCTGTATTTAATTAGATATGTAAATCATTTAAGACGACTGAGAGTGGCTGGGAAGCTTGAACCTCAGGAACAGCATGGGGGATGCTGGATAAGAAGGTGATTATCACTTACTGAAGGAAAAAATGAAGAACAGGTAAAATATTCCCTAAGGAGGAGGGGAAGGTTAGTGGGAGGAGGGAGGAGAGATATCACAGGGCGTCATTAAAAACATCTCTCTGTTGACTCACAGTTTTATAGATTTCAGTTCCTAGCATCATCTTTTGATAATTTTTTGTTTACTTAGTAAAGAAAGCAACAGAAGACAAAGCAGGGAAACAGAATAAGAGTACTGCTTCTCTGCGCCCGCATGGTTTGAGACGGAACCAGCTCTGCAGCCAGGCAGCGGCAGGACGAGGTGGAATACAATGATTTTCACAGTTACAAAAACTTCTTGCAGAGTTCTTTTGTATGACATTGTTATGCATGTACCTAAAGGAGAATTGCCTAGAACAGCTAAGTGGTCAAGAGAGGAAAACTCTTTATAACAGATACAATAAAGATTATGAAGATGCAATTTACCAAGAAACAGTTATTGTAGGGAGGCTCTGAGATAACCAGTAAGACAGCTTGTTCATTGGAGCATACCGTGCATTGTATTTCATAATAACTGCACTTTACTGATATGCCAATGCTTCCAAAAAACCTCTACCCTGATGTTTCTCTTTCTTCCTCTGTAAGTTCCTGATTCAGGAACAAGATCATCCTGTGCTGATAGAGATCCAAGAATTCAATCGTTGAAATGATTTTGCTAGTTACAATGCTGTAGAAAATCATGTCACAATGATGTCTATTCTATAGATTATCTTCTAACTGCAAATAAAAGCCATTTAAAAACCTTATGAGTCAACACTTTGGCACACTCCTCTATATGGAGACTATCTGATTATCCTTTATATTTTGACATATAAAAAGCAGAGCCTTTTTAGATCTTAAAGCACAATAGCATGAAATAATTTACTATTGTTTGAAGAAGACTTTCAAATGCAGCTCCTTTTCCAGGTGCCTCTGAGGTAACTGTTAACTGTTTGCCTGCTGGTATGAAAGCTGGAGGATCGCGACGCCCGGTGTTGGGCGAGCTCCCTGGCACGTGGGGATCAGCCTACTTCCATCAGTTCACATGAGTCATGGACTGGGCTTTTTACCACGTTAGCTGAGTTATTTGTAACTATGAAAAGCGTCATGTTAAATTACCAGTGACAGAGGCAATGGATGAAATTTGTAGAAATTTCATTCATACCTCCCTCAAATGCAAAATAATACCCTAAAAGGAACTTAGCTTTAGAGAAAAGGGAAAAATAAGAGCTGTCCTGTCATACCTCATGTCTGAGGGTATTTCTCCTGCTTATATTCAAAGACCTCTGGACCTTTCATGCCCTTCATTGTCTCAGGGCTATTTCACAATAATGGGAATCTTCCAGCAAGAGTTTCAGCACTGCTATAGATTCAACAGAGAAGGGGGCTGAATCCCAGATCCGGGGCTCTGTAGGCTGGCTGCAGTTTTCTGCAGTATCCAAGAATCTTAACTCTACAGAGAAAACCTGCTCTCCTGTGCTGCTGCCCACAGCAGGTCTAGGAGTAAGTTTCTCCTATAACTCCCCCCCGCAGCCAGTATGGCCACATCCCTATGTCTCAAGGTTTGCACTGTGCTTTAGCGTCTCTCCCTGCCAGAAGGAGTAAGGCCCACTGCTCAGTTAAAACCCTTCATTGCTGCTCCCATTCCAGGCTGAAGGCTCTTCTCCAGACGACAGACTGCACCACTTTAATACAGGTCCACTGGGAGCAGTTGTCTTCACACAGCTTGCTGCCACTGAACAACCGGTTGTGAATCAGTTGATGGATGCGGATTTCCGTTCTGGCCCAGGCAGTCTTGCTGTGGGAATTACACCCGGTCCTGAGCAAAGCCCAAATGGGCTCTGTGCCTCTGAGCCATTCCTTGCCCATGAGAATAGTGCACTGAAATGGTCATCGGAAGAGAAGACTTTTACAGCAAAAGGTAAAGCCAGAAAAGCACTGTTACTTGTGTCACTCCAACAGTTTTCTCCAGCAGTGTCAGTCCTACACAGAGTCTTCTAGTGGTGTTTGGACCGATCCAAGTCAGCCTGTTATTCACACGGTATCTGTCAGGAGCTATAGCTCTTGAGCCAACCCACGGCTGGAGTCACTTGGCACTCCGCTCTCAGCTGTGGTAGGTGTATATGCCACCCTTGGCTGGCATCATTCCCAGAAATACCCTGTGAGTACAAGTGACACAGAAGACATCCAATAGCTGCGTTACCTGCTTTTTCCCATGTTGTTTGGTTCTTAAACTGTATTCACTAGAGCCCTCCAAAGCTGTCGCGGGGCTTAAAGTTATTTCTCTGTGACAGAAAACTTCCCACCAGTTGTAAACCACTTCTGAGTTTTACTAAGGTCATCAGTCACTCTCTGGAAGAACACAGTTCAATAAAGCGCACCAGGATCCAAAAATCATTTCTGGCAGAAGACACCAGCATGAAGGGTGATTCACCCACAGGAGGATTACAATAAATTACACAGCAACCTGGAAAGCTGAGAGCAGTGGGGACTGCAGGAAGGTAGATATGATTTTATACAGTGAGATGTGAAGGGAAATTCAGATCAAGGTTAGAAAATGATGGCTGAACGTAATCAACCACATCCATCTCATTAAAGCAAGTTTATTTTCGGCTCGTTACCTTGGTACTACTTTCTCAAGTATTTATGCTGTATCTTTGTTCTTTGATAAAGAAACTTGAATAAAACTGTCCATCAAAGAAGGTTTACTTTATCCACGCTTTGAGATGTGCTGGCCGTATGTGCAGTCAGGCAGCGGGGGATCTTTCCCATGGTGCTGTAACCTGGAGGAAGCTGTAGCCAGCGGTAACTGCAGATCCATGCCCAAGGCTGCCTCCTCTGCACTTTCCTCCCGCGGCTGCCACAGGGGCAGAGCAGGGCATCCTGGCAGCTCCTCCAGATATGGAATCACAAAATTCATCGTGATCTGAAAGGAAGAGGTAGGAGTGTGGTCTGCGACTGTGCGCATCAGAACCACATCAAGGAGAGTGGTTGCAGGTAAGAAAGTCTCTCTTCTCTTTCATGTGACTATCTACAGGTACATTCACACTGTGGGTCACTCTGTGAATCTTACCTACTTTCCCAGAAAACTGCTATCAAAAAGGCTTTGGCCTTTGATAGCCAAAGGAAAGAACAGGATGCACAGATTAAAAAGTCTTGATTATGAAAAGGATAAGAAGTGGGCTCAAGTCTCACTGGGGAGTCAGCTTCCAGAGGGAAACACTGAAAACTGGCTTCAGCTGAGTCACAATACAGTAAGATGAGAGAATACTGAAAAAACCACATTCTGTGGATGCAAAGCAGGTACGTGTTTCCTTCAGTAAAGGAAGGAAACGTGCCTTCCTTTTGTCAAACCAAAGAATCTTTAAATTTTACCAGAATAAAGGAGGCATAAAAAGAAGTAGGATCTACAGTCATGTTGGCCTTATCCAGAGGGAAACCCAAAGACAACCCAAACAGTTTCATCCCACTGAACTTTTTATGAAATAAACTTTTTAGTGATTTTAGATTTCCATACCACTTGAAAATGCAGGAAGCTTGTGTCAAATCTCTGTTCCACGTTCACCCTTTGCTTTTATTGCTTGTCTTTTTATAGCATGAATTCTTAGTGGCTGGAGCAACCAAATGCAGCTGATAAAACAGATGAACTCTGCGTCTGACTTTCACCCTTGCCAACAGTGGGTGCTGGAGCTACGGATCAACAGCAAAAGGTACTTTAAATAATGGACTTTGGGGTGAATGATGTTTGTGTTGCTTGTCCTGATTTTCATTCCCACTTAATACCTCTTTGAGAAATGAAGAGTGACACAGCACAAGGTGGTGGCCTCTCTCCAACCCTGCTAGGAGAGGATGTTGAGTCTAGAGTACTTACACACGGACTAATTTGGCTCTGCAAAGATAATCAAGCCAAGTTCCAGCTTTAAAACATGACACTACAATACAAATATACTTTTTAATCCTAATTTGGTAGGAGCTTGCTAGCAGATGGCCTGGGAGAGGTCCGCAGCTAACGTGAATGGATGGGAACGGGTGAAGACCTCAGGGGGACTCAGAGCTCCTGCCACATTAGATGTTCGTGTATTTTTCACTTGCCACTCGGAAACACCCTTTTTTTGCTATTCTTGAAAAGTCTGAGTGAGGTCCATCTCAGCGCAGAGTAGGGGAGAGGGGAACAAGGGGTGGGAGGCCAGCGGTGGTGCAGCAGGCAGCGGTGGGCCGGGGAGGGTGAGGGATGTCAGGATGGATTAAGCCATTTAGGAGAGAATTCATAAAGGAAAAAACTTGGGCAAAATCCAGTTTCCTACAATCTGTACAACCCCATTTTCTCCTTGTGCAGTTTGTGGGACTGCTACATATGCTTCAGCCTGTTAAGCTGAGATTTTGTGAACATGGAAGGGTTACGTTGGGTCGAACAGTATCAAAGTGATGCAAATAAGTTGCTTCTGCCCTTAACTCAACCTGAAGCACAATCTTGTTGTTTACAGCCAGGTTACAGCAGTTCTTCTTTATCAGCTTGTACACACAGATGTGTTTATTGAATTTACATTTCAACTTACTGATGGCTTGCCCTGCTTTTTACCAAGGCTGCCAGTGATTCATACATGCGGGGGTTTTAATTTTTACTTCTCCCAGTTCTTCAAAAATTTTCTCTTGTGGAGAAAGGTAACATTTTTCTCTCCACGAGGAATTGTATTACTTTCTAAGGTATTTTAGTCCTTATCATGAGAAATATGCGGAAAAGTCAATCACTTTAAAATGCTACTGCACTATCAAGGTTCCTTGTTCTATATATTCTGGATACTCAGGAATTCAGACTAAACCAGTGGGCTATTGAAGGAGGAAGCATCACAGTCGCTGGGGGCTCACCTGGGGAAGACCAGTGGCACAGGCCAGGAGAGCAGAGCCAGGATGCAAACCCAGAAATCACCTCATGCTAGTTAACCCATTCCTACCCAGGCTTTCTGAGTTGGCTTTTCAGAGATGCTAGCGGCAACTCGAGGTGAATTTAATCGAAACGGCAATTGTTCACTTTCTGCTTGTGAGTCTCCTCGCAATTTCAGGAAGGTTTTTTGCAGGTTACTTGAACACAAGTAAAATGTGTGGGACGAGATACTGGTATATCCATTAGAAAAAATGAAAAGCACTGCAAAGCCCAGATTGATTTTACACACTGTAAGCATAAATTTCTGTGACTGTTCTTCACATTTTACTGTAGTAATTCTTCACGTAAGTTAGAATTTATTTTCTTCTTATTTCATGTGATTACTCTTTTAAAAAAAAAATTAAGTTTTTGCATATTGAGTGTCATCCAAAATCTTAGCACTATCAAGCAGATGAATTACCATGAACTCTATTTGTAGGTGCACAGTCTTGGTTATCACGGTGGGATGAGAGAAGCTCAAGGTCAGAGTGAGGCAATACTAAAGGAGAAAACATGCCCTGCACATCCCGATTCCTGTTCCAGCACCTCTCTGCTGGTCTGTCATCCAAATTAATGTGGGCACAGAGGGAAGCCTTAGGAAAGATGCCAAAAGTCAGTGTACCTAGACAAATGATAGAAAGCAGAGGAGAAAGGGAGTGTATCATGTCTTCAAATCCCTCCTCCTGCCCAAAGGCAGGTTTATTTATCTCTGCCTCTGCCACCCTCTTAGTTATTTGTCCAGCTTGTTCTTAAAAAAACGGCACCGGTGATTCCCTCCTTTCCTTAGGCAATCTCTTCTGGGAACTGCCCTGCATATCCTGGCTCTGCGGATTTGACTTTCATTGCAGCAGTTCTGGGGAAACATGATTCACATGCTGACTTGTTGTGGCTGGTCGTCATAAGACTCCAGCAGATAAAACCTTGCATGGGCTGCTGCCTTTCGGGTTGTCTGTCTTCATGGGTACGGGCAGGAGCCGTCAGGGGCTGGAGCAATGAGGGAGGTTTTGCGTTAGCCGGTGAAGGGTGGATGTCGACTCTGTGTGTGCATGTAGGTGTTTGCAGACGTATGTAACATAAACTGTGGCAACCACAGCCCTTTGGTAAGAGTTATAAGGTGCCTGACCCAGCTAGAGAAGCAGGGCTAATGTGGCGGTGGGTACACACAAGACAGGAAAGTGGCAACACAGCGGAAGAGTTTCAGAGGAGGATCTTTCAGAGAGAGGGAGAGCCACGCTAGCTTTGGAAGCAGGAGGCCCGCAGTATTAGGAGTGAGCAGAGAACAGGAGGGAAAGGAAACATCAGAAAGGATGTACACTTTTACGATGGTACAATACAAAAATGGTAGGGCTTTTTTATAAAACCTAAGGGATGGATTTTCAACCTTGCAGCCTTAATGGCAGAGAATAAAATATTAATAAATCACATTTCTTTTCCTTTTTTTCATTGAGGCTTGGTGGGTGCTTTTTTTTATACTACTCCTTGTCTACCTAGGACTTATTCTGTCTAAATATCAGTACATGAGTTAATATCTATAAATCAAGACCAACATATATCTCTGAGCACATTAGCCCTTCCTAGTGACTACATCCATTGTAATGAATATTGTATTTTAATAATTGATGTTTCACATGCTATATTTTGCCCTTATTTGCACTGGGAGCCTAGCCAAATGCATCCAAAGCACTCCTTTTAAGTGGAAGGTAATGATAAGTGAGATGACAATACAATCTTTTTCCTTTTGCAGATGGACAGAATTTACACGCTAAATTTAAGTAAAATTTCAGCTCAACCACTGGATCCTTGTCAAAATGCTAAGGAATTGAGGTTTTGAGATACCTTCTCCAAATTCACTGGTAAGGAAGTCATGAAACATTCATGTAAGTAAATTACAGCTCCACACCCTATTAGTCATGGAACTTGAAAGTAATTTGAAATCTTGAGTATACGTGAATTATTGAACAATGGGTGAAAATGAAAGAAAATGTGGACTATAGCTTGCACTTCCACCGTTTGTGTAAATTGCTGCTGTGATCCTTCTGTTCAGTAATTTCAGGGCAGTGTTGAAAGAGCAGCAGAAACCTGTAATATTTAAAGACAGTAGGATCCTTATTACATAGCAAAGCCAGAAGGCAGCAACAGATCAAAGATGAGAAAAGACTTAAAGGGAAAGTGTAGGGTTCCAGTTAGTCCCACCTGAGCTCGTGGCTGGGTTGGGCTCTGCACTTTTTCAACCAGTTGCCCTACTCCCATTTGGTTGGTAGAGAAGGTATTTTGTTGAAGATAGCTGGGACAAGCTATAAACGACTACTATCATCCCTGGCAGTGGAATTGAGCTCTGTCCGAGATCTACGGGATGAAAGAGGCGAAGTGAAGCTACAGAAGCATCTCAAACACTTTGAATAAGTGTTGCAAGTTGAAAAGGAGGCTTTAATCACTCAGAAAAATTGCCTGTCACCCAGGAAAAGAGAATAACAGAATATCCATTAAATGTATTAAAGATCACAGCGAATTTCCAAGGTACCTGTAGACTTCATATAATACAGGGATGGGCGCAGCAGAATAGCTATACAGAGCTACAGATTCAGCTTTTAGAATTGGTCTCTGAGTAACCTAGTATTTTGGAAAAGCTCTTTTTAACTTGTATTTAGTTCTTTTATCTACTCCCAAAATAATTTTTACGTGGCTATTTATTGAAACAGTTTTTGGACTCTATATTTTTCTTCTTTTCTTGGTATGACGCTCCGAGTAGCGTTATTTTTCCCTCTTTAACATCCAAGTCTCATTCAATTTTCCTAACTCCTCAGCGCCAGTGACTTCACTCATTATCTCATCCTGTATCCTACAGATTCCCCTCCTGACACTGGAAAATCTTCGATATGAACTTTTTTTGTTGATCCTTGCAGTTAATTTAAGCCCATGTGAAACAAGACTACCTCTGTGGCCAGCACTTTTACAATAGCCTCATGTTCTAACAAGACCAGATAAAAATCCTTTCTTTGTTCAGGAATTTTACTCTCAGTTGCAAACTGATGAGCAAATTTCTTGGTTATCAAAGCATATATCTGATTTTCATCTTTAATTGATACCTGGGAACGAAAAACCTTCCATAATGATAGTGTCGTCTATAGTATTCATCTTCCTGCATTGTTAATACCTTTTCTAGTAATCATAAGGAAACTTTTTTCTATACTATCACCAGTACCGAAGAGATTACAGCAGTCTGATATTTATTTCTCTTTTCTCATTAGCATAAATGCTTCAATATCAGAGATCAAATCTTGATTGCTATTCAACTGTGTTTTGGTTTTCCCTATGGTATTTATTTTTACATTCTACGCAGTACTTCCAATTCCCAGGTTTTCTTGTCCTGACTTCTTGAACTTCTTGTACATCAATTTCTCAGTTCTTTCTCACTAGTATCTTCTAGTCTCCTACATGGAAACTCATTAACCGTACCTGCTATCTGATGACTTTTACAAGAATCATTCTTTCTCCCAGTTCTACTTCTGATGTTTCATTACCCATTACTATGTCCTTACTTTCCTTTTTTTTCTTCTTTCTGATCGATAACAAGGGTCTCCAAGAGCCTCTACCCATCTTCTGTCTTTAGTTCATAAATTAAAATTCATAGTCACGCACAGACCTCATACACAGACTTTGATAGAGTTCAAGAGGAGTCCTTTCTCTGCAAGTGCTTTCTGATGCTTTCTAATGAAAAAACTTTCTTCTACCACCAATCCTTGTGCTAGCTTTTAATATTTATTGTTTTGACATGTCACTTTATTATAGTCAGCCAAGGTACAGATGTCTGTTAGTAAATTAGTTTTCTAACCCTGTCTATACTAAAAATGTTGCTTCACTATTGTCTCGGAACGGATATGATGCTTCAGTTCAAAAAAAATTGCGCTGGCAAAAGCCAAAGTTGGAAAAGGCAGACAAGTTGTGTACTTGTAGTTTATTTTAGAGCGAGCTGTAGAAGTTAGCTATAAAAACAGTTTTGGCAAGTACAAGCTGTACTTTTACAATGGCCGCGCTGGCACAGCCGACATAGTACTGGAAGGGCCAAGTGGCAAGCTCGCTCTGCAGTCACGAAATGAGATACTGGTCATTGTCTGGGAGTATGCGCATGAACCTCAGCGTGCTATCTGTTAATTGTCACAGGAGATTTGTGTGAGAAGTTTCCAATCAGTAGTTTGGAGCCAGGCCGTGCAGCTTAGTTTACCAGTTTAAATCAGCAGTTCACGAACAGGTTAGTCTGTGTAAGTTATCTGTCACCTAGACAAAAGTCAGACTGAGAGGAAACAGGAGTCCTTTGTGAATGTCTCACAAGCAAAAAACAAAACTAATTTAATCAAGTACTATAGAAAATAGATAGTATGATCAATTCCAGTTTTAAGCCAGAGCAGCATTATTGAACCAGCTATAAGAATATGAATCCAGATCTATACAGTGACAACTCGCTAGCTGGCTTTTGCAAAATAATTGTGCCTTTCAAATAGTTAATTCATTTCTTCAGGTATCAGGGCCCCAGGCAGTGACAAGGCAGCTTGTGAAATGGCAGCTTGGGCAGTTTGGGTGCTTGCTGCTTGGCAAAGTATTTATAGGATACCTATGGTTATTCCAGGTGAGGTGGACTGCATGCCATGGCTAACATAGGCTAGGACAGGCAATTTCTTGAAGAAAGGTAGAGCTCTAGGAATCCAGGGGAAAAGGGGAAATCCCGCTTCTCCTTTTATCTGTGTGAATATAATGCTTTTCTCCTTCCTGTTTTGTAGCTTGCAATTTCTATACATCCATTTCCAATGTGATAAACAAACATAAAAGCCTTTGAGTAAAAGTATAACCTGAAAAATAAAAATGGGCCAGAGGTTTTACCCTCCCAACTCACCAAAGGTGTTGAGCAGTACCCGGAAAGGTCTCCTCCTCTCATCTTGTACCTCTGGACAAGTCACAGAATAACCAGAATCTGGCTTCCCACTCATTTAGACTTTTAACCCCATTGTGCAAAGGCAGGGGAGAAGCAGCAATGACATAAGGAAGTCAATTAAAGACTGGGAAAAGGAACAATTCTGGTCTCTGTCCCCCCTGCTTTTTTTCCCCTCACAAATTAAGAAAACTAATATCAGAATTTTTAATGGGGATGAAGGGGTAGTGAGGGGTTAAACCAGGACATGGCTTTTAGCTGTGACAGAAAAGGGACGCATCTTACTGTTTCCCGTTCACCAAACCTTTTAGGACCTGCAAAGGGGCCTGTGGGAATTCAGTTTTTTTCATAGGGAGTGACCAGCCAGGGTGTGAATTTTCTGGTGTTACTTCATTTAGCACTGCAAAGGAGTTGACAATTCTATTTGAGGCTCCATCAATGCTGTTAATGTTGCCACTTTGGGTAGGCTGAGTTTATCTCAGCAGATAGTCCTCGGAGCCTGATAAATTTAAGTGCTGATGCTAGTGTTTGAGAAGTACAGCGACACCAACAGTGCCAAGCCAAAATGTGAGCCAGGTAAGTGTAGCCATTAAAAACATGAGCTATGAGCACTGGCAATATTCTGTTCCCTCTTTCAGCGTTGCCTTTATTTGAACGACAGCACCGTTTACTGGAAATAGCAGATGGAGATTATTTTTTTTATTGTTATTTACTTTTTTGCATTATTCATTCTTTACGTTGAGCATTTCACAAACTGTGAAAATGGTAGCAACGACCTGTTTCATTCCCTAGTTTGAATTTTCTGACACTGGACATGTCAGCACCTGTGTGGGAAGCACTGGTCCCACAGTGAGGGAAGGGAGCATCACACAGTCCCTCCAGGCTGCTACCTGCTTTCACATAGTGAATGTGCTACCCGGACTCTGGTGGTGGTGTGGACTAGGGGAAGGCATTCAACCGTGGTACATGACTCACTGCTGAACCATCACATCAGCTGGTATTAGTTCTGCTACCTACCCCTTATAAATCCTATTTAATATATGCCTGTTCAAGTATATGAAGGAAGATGGGCATAGTGAAGATAAAAAGAAGACAAAAAAGAAGGATTATGCAGGCATCAGTGCTATGGGCCCTTCTTGTGACATATACAGTGCATTGCTTGGTGCTATAAGTGCACCCTTATTCTAGCTGTGATACGCCAGGAAACTTTCCTAACTTTGTTCTGCAAACCCCCAGTGCATGTTCTTGGCAGCATCTTGCTTTTATTGTGGTTAAATATCACTTTACACAAAGTGCCCTGGGACACAATGGAGCATTAGTCACTACCAGAAGACAAATAAAATAATAGTGAACTAGTACCCAAACAGTCCCACAGGAGAGGGAAGTGTTTCCCTGTTCCTCCAGTGCAGGTGCAGGGACAGTGGTGGCACGTTCCTGCTCCTTCTGCTTCCACAACGCTCCCCAAAAGCCATCCTGTTCCCCACTCTTTGGGAGCAGAAAAGCTCTTTCCTCCCCTCAAAAGGCAGCTTAAGCTTGCTGATTGTCATGGTTTCATGGAGAACTATCCAACTCAGTCAGCCCTTTTTTTTTCCTGGAAATTAATTTAAAATAAGCTGCACTTTTGATGCTGTAAGAAAGCTTGGCTGGTTAGTCCTCAAAGGTTACAAACAATGAGCGAGAAGGGAAGGTTCCTGTTGTGCTATGGTGACTGTCAAAAACTTTTGTACGCATTAGCAAGATCAAGTGTTTGCCCAGCCTGGGAAAGAGCAGGTAAACAGCACACTAATCCCTCTGGAGCTGAGAGGCACATGGGCTGCCAGGACGTACAGCTTTCGTCAAGAGATGCAAGAAGACAGTCAGGATTCGTTTCTCTCCTTGCAGTTTGTTTATTCAAGTTACCTCCGCTCGGATGGTTCATGCTTTACAAGGCTGCCCCTCTTGTTCCTTGTCGTGCAGCCGTGCTGATTGAAGTACGAGGGAGCACAGCACGAAGGGAGAGGGAAGCTTCAAAAGGTCAGCTGCGCACTAGAAACGCACACAAAGCAAGCTGATAGCAAGGTCCCAGGGACCTTTCAGTCAGGGCTGCAAGCTCTGCTCTTCATTAGCCATCAGACCTACCTGGCTCCAGCAATATGTTCCCAACTGGCTAAGCAAGGTGTTGAGGATGCATTTATAGTGCACGATAGAAGGCCTTCGAGCCTATGCAGAAAGTACCTAAACATCTAGGAGCACTGCTTATGGGGCAGGGGTACCAGAAGTGATTGGATGCCTGAATCAGGGTTTCCCCATGGGCACCTTCATCCCTTCGGGATCCAGACTCCAAAGGCTGAGGGTTGGCACAATCCAAGACAAGCTCAAAATGATAAAATGGTTAACTTGACACAGAAATGCACCAGGTCAAGATTTTATTTTTATATCCTCCTAATCATACTGAAAAAAGATTGTGTGTATCTCTGCCAAAACCTAAGGCAGTACTACAGACTGCGCAGCCCGCAGGCACAATTGTTGTTAGCCTCAGAAGCCTAATTATTATCAGGCCATGAGAACTGAAGGAAAAAAAAATGGTTCTGAAACGTGATTAAGAATTGAGGCTGACATCACCGGGGGGGCCTTTACTTTGAATCAAGCCAGGTTAGTGCTATGGAAGAAGAAGAAAGTACTGAAGAGCTGAAATGGCAATGAGAGAGCCTCTTGACACCAGAGAGCCGCTTCCTCATTTATCTGGGCCCACCAGCATCTGAGGAGAAGTGGTTTGACTAAGGTACCTTGGAATACATCAAGAAAGCCTTCTCTCTGTGGAATTTGTTTAGGGTTTTTTTTTAACTGTCTTTCCAAAGCAGTTTTCCTAAACCCTTACTCAAAAGTTCATAAAAAAAAAAGTAAAGAAATAACGGGACTGCGAAGCCTTGTGGAGGAAATGCTGCTTCCGCAAAGGGAAGATGTTGACCTGAAACAGGGTGTGCAGGGGGAGAGCTGCCCCCCTCTCCCATCCTGCTGAGTGGGACCGTCACACAGCCGGGGACGCAAGGCAGACAGGGACAGGGGAGCCTTCGCAAGAGTTCAGTGGCCAGCACATCTCGATAAGGTACAGACGAAACCCAGGCTGCATTCCCGCGTCCTGCAATGTTTGCAAATGTTTCCTGAGACAACAGAGAAAGGAGGTGACACAGACACTTCTTCGTCCACACAACCCAGGTGAAGACACAAAATCCCGCGTGCACGGAGCTAAGGAGAGTTGGGGAGCTCTGCACCTTCTGTATTAAAAACATGTCCTCAGCTGAGGGGCAGCCCAGAGGGGACAGTGAGGAATACTCACCCCTGTCTGAAACTGAGGGAGTTTTGGGGTGGAAGTGCAGGAATGCATCTCAATCCATGAAATTTCTTAGAATGCATCAAAGACATTGTTCAAAGTCCAAAATTTACTTTTCATCCCTTGAATCCCACGTCCTGTTGCTTGCGTAGAAAAAAATTACAGGTTTGCTGTCTTAAGGGGAGGAGATCATGAAAAATCCAGAGGGCTCACAAGCCTGTGGTAAGGCAGAGTTGATAAACTGGCTGCTAATGAACTGCCAGCTCCGAGAGAAGGGAGTGAGAGTTCATGCTGCAGCCAGGAACGGCAGTGAGTCTTGCTCTCCGGTGCTACAGCCACCTCACACCGTAGGAGGGGAGTAGATGACTCAAAAAAAACCCCAAAAGAGTTTCAAAATTGTTTTGGTTCTGATTTTTCTTAAAAATGTGCAAGTCACAACTACAACTGGCAGTTTTCTAACTTCTGAGGGCAAGAGCCATCCTTTTTCTACATTTGTCTACCACATAGCAAGTAAAAGGGACCTTAGGCTACATCACCTCACCATTACTTCTACTACAACTTGAATCCAGTGAAACTGGTGGAGCTTTTCTATAACAAAATGACCAGAACTCACAAATGAGTTCTGAATTCATGAAAATGGCTGAGCACCCTGAAAAAACAATGGCATGCTCCTGATATGACAAGTAATCCAGTTTATATTTCACTGTTTACTTTGTAAGCAGGGAGAGCTTTGCTCTTATCTGACTTTTTCCTACAGTTTTTAACAGCAAGATGAATGCATGGCAGTTTGTGAACACGACGACAGCTGAGTTCAGTTTCATTGCTCTTTAAAATTTCCTCTGCTTTCTCTCTGTTTAAGGAACATCAAGGAATGCAGTAATTACTTATCAGGGATTTGCTTTTTACACTACAAGTGCAAATGCACGGGATGACAGCTGAGCCTCACGACATGGGTGCCTGCTTTTAAGGCTTCACAGAACCGTCTTGTAAACATTAATGGCATTGGAGTCATCTCGTCTGCCTCCTCACAGTCATACAGAAACTATTGAACGTGGGGGCAACGAGGGAGGTAGAGGAACCCTTGGGTTTATGATGTTGTCCACAGCGTTACAACCTTCATGAAAGTTCAGTCTAACTTAGAAGATTTATAGAGTTTTGAGACCTTTTTTAATCCGTGTTGCCTACCAATATAAAATAAATGAAAAATGGACAAGAAAGCTTCCTAATAGGGCAATCTAGATCTGAAGAGCAAATTAAGGTCAACTCCTGCAAAGAATCCAAGCGTGAGCTACTTTTTTCTTTTGAGTAGTTTTACTTATGTTAATAGCCACTGTTCCTCAGTTTATGAATTATTCATGTGCGTGAGCCTCCACGAGACTTGAGCCTGCAGGTTAAAAACTTGTATTAAGCACTGAGTGGCTTAAAAATATATTGGTAAAGAAGTGCAGAGCAACTTTTAATTGGTCCTAAAAAGAATAGCAATAGCAACAGTTAATTATTGTGAATAAAGATGGTTAAACAAACACCGTCTACATAAGGAGAATGTAATAAATATCTTCAATAAGTCTTCAACATGCTGTATTGCATATTATGCTTTCATTTTATGCAGGAACATTTTAAGGAGTGTATGGCCACATTCATCCAAAGGAAAATACACACTCATTAAGCAGTATGTGTCAGGGAGAGTTTTTGGCAGAAGAATGACAACTCCGATTTTAAATCTTGTTTATTTTCTCTTTATATCCACTAGTGTGTTCTCAACTCTTCTGAGCAAGGTGAGCAACAATTTTTTGTTCTGGTGTTGTTTTTTACAGCGGTGGGAGGTTCCCACCATCTCGGTGACTCATGGTGAGCAGTGTCAGCCTTCAGGACCCTGGTCCCCACTCCCCGCAACTGATGTCTGTTAGCATCGCTCAGGATACTGTATGACGCGACAAAACAGCATCTTCAACATGCACGAGGAGTCTCACCTGTGAGCAAGATCCTAGGAGGTCATGTCTGTATTTCATCCAAAGTTCCCATTAAACCGGCAGAGGCAGCTTGCGAGACCTGATGGCTTCTGCCGGTTCCTGTAGCAGTCAGTCCACAGTCGCTCCCCTCCGCTAGTAGGGTTTTCTCACCCATCGTTCTTCCCTCTGCTGAGTGCAGCAGGGATGTGGGAAGCAGGCACCAAGCAGGAGAGCACAACACGGAGGCAGAGGTCAGGCAGGGAAGAGCGAAAAATAACGGCAACATGAAGAAAAGTGAGGAGGGTACATGTCAGGGAAGAAGAACTGGAGTAGGTGCTGGAGGTGGCGAGGGAGGTCCAATTGCTCGTGGGAGGGCTGCGGGGCTCCAGCTGTCTGCACATGGACACACTGGAAGGATGCTGAAACCGCATCTCCTCCATACTGGGGCTAAAACTTCTGCAAGAGCTGGAGGTTTCAGTCATGAATTGGTGGGGTCCTGCAGCAAGCCATTTTTTTTCCACCTTGGCATTCTTTTGTTGGGTTTGTTTTAAATAACTGACATGTGACAGACTCATCCTCTCCAGGAAAAGCTGAATGCGTGTGGTTTTTTTAAAAATCTATATACCGTATCTGTTATACACTGTGTGCCAAAAAACATTTTAATACTGAGTAACAGGACGTGTGCTTTGGAATTGGAGCGAGCAGAAGAGGTCAGCTGCACTTAGTGATGGCAGGTTGCAGTGGATACAATCCAGTCCTTTGCACTCAAGTGTTCATGCTTTTGAAAAGCAGCCACACTCAGAAGAGCACTGTGAAATTTCAAAAAAAAGTAAAAAAATACCAACACTCAGCCCAAAAAGAGGTTGTTCCTGTCAGCTCACTGAACTTGGGAGTATGAACCCACATTCAAATGGCACTGCACATGGAGATGAAGCTGCTGGGATGAGCAGGCTGTGGCATGGTGGAGGAGAAAGCGAGCTGGAACTGTTTCTCTGAAATGTGAGGCAGCAACAAGTTACAGGCGGGTGTCCCAGGGCACAGGGTGAGGTGGCACTTTGTGGCATTCAGGTGGCTGCCAGCAGCATGGTGGTCTTGCTGGAGCTCACCCCACACATTGTGTTTGTGCCTGGCACAGCGAAAGGCAGCAGTTCTTCCCTCGTGCCGCGACTCTCCTGTGGCCACTGGGCTGCAGCGGGGACCACACTGTGCACCAGGGGGTGCCATGGGGCACGGGAGAGGCTGGTCCCACCTTTGGGGCAGGAGAGGCAGCTCAAGCAGATGCTGCCGTGACACCCAGACACTATGGAGGCACTGGGGGCAATGGGGTGGTGGCTCTGGCTAATAAAAACCCTCTGCACTTAAAATGTGGTCAGTCCTGCTGTGTAAGTGCGGAAGGAGGTTTAATCCATACCCTCACCTCAATAAACTTGTTTTAATCCTGGGTCCATGCCCTGAGTCAGGGTTACAGAATCACAGAATCACAGAATGGTAGGGATTGGAAGGGACCTCTGGAGATCATCTAGTCCAACCCTGCTGCTAGAGCAGGTTCACCTGGAGCAGGTTGCACAAGAACGTGTCCAGGCAGGTTTTGAATGTCTCCAGAGATGGAGACTCCACCACCTCTCTGGGCAGCCTGTTCCAGTGCTCTGCCACTCTCAAAGTAAAGAACTTCCTCCTCATGTTGAGATGGAATTTCCTGTGTTCCAGTTTGTGCCCGCTGCCCCTTGTCCTGTCACTGGGCACCACTGAAAAGAGCCTGGCCCCATCCTCCTGACCCCTGCCCTTTGCATATTTATAAACATCGATGAGATCCTCTCTCAGTCTTCTCTTCTGGGGAGAAGCTGCACCCATCAGCTGCAAACATTCCTGCCCTGGTGGCCTCTTTGACTTAGTAAACCTAATAACTCTTTCCCATTCTGTGCATCTCATGCCACAACTTGAAACTAGACTCCTGCCAGCTGGTGCTGTTCCGGTTGTTCGCCTGGCAATGCTTAAAAGTTCCCTGTGCCCCTGTGACCTGCTCCATGAAACAGTTGTCCCTGGACAGTAAGGACAGGCTTTATTGACATTTGGGAGCTTTCTGCTGTGAGTAGCAGATACAACATCGACATATCTTACAAATGATCAGGAAGGGTAGGACCTTTTCCCCAGCATGTACTGAGGGATCTGTATGTGCTGGATCTTATTAACAGCATGAAGTAATGAACTGAGCTGTCCTACCTGCTCACCATCAGGTTTAAAAGGTCAGGCTGGGGATGATGTCTGCGAAGGGGTTCAGAGCACCGAGGAGATTGTCACCAAAATGTCAGCATTGTTTTCCAAGTATCCGTTGTTTAATTTGCAGAGCAGGTATCAGTGTATTCTTCACCTTCGCTGACCCCTCTCCTGGGGACGTGAGTGCATGGGTCATGGAGATGCTGTTCGGGAGACTGGCTCCACCACAGGTATGTTACTGGTCTCAACTAAATCACATAGCTTCCTTCCTCCAACCTTTCCCCAGTTAAATAGTAGCATACATCTGCCCGGCAGATTACAGCGGTGCACCAAGATACCCCCACTGCCTTCCAGCCCCTGTGGGATATAGGGTGTATTAGTCCGAGTGAAGTATGACATTAATACAGCTTTGGGTTTCTTGGCTAGTTCTTTGATACCTTTACATGACACAGCACTGAGCCATATAAATGCACCCTGTTACTAATGGTTTTAACCTTTCTCACTTTTGGACCCCTGAAGCATTTCAGGAAAGGCACAGGCAGCTTCACAAATGCCCCAGATGCAAGTTTTGTGCATGTGAACGTCCTTTCCTTTGCCACCCCCTACAGTTCACATACAGGTCAAAACCTCCTGCAGCAAGTACATTATAACAGCGAACGTCTGTCTTTTCTTTTTGCAGTGAGCAAACCGCATGTGGTGTTGTGACTGTAAATGGCTTAGCCCAGGCAGCGAGAGCAAGGAAAGCACAACGGCAGGGGCTCCAGGTAATGTTAGTCATTTCAGGACCCCATGGTGAGCCTGCGTCGCTGGCCCGGCCACCTCCTTGCTGTTGTGTGCCCACATTAGGCAGAAGGTGGCTAGCTCAGGGCTGTACACACATACTGCTGCCACACAAGTGTAGACATAGGCATAATGTACTTGTCTACTTCTCCACACAGCTGTCCTGGAGCTTGCCAACACATTAAGTTGTATCATTATACGGATCTCGGATTCTATTATCCACCTTTCTCTTTCCTTTTTGGAAATATCTTTTCACTCGCACGCCGTTAGAAGACCGATTTTTTTTTTTCCTTTATATCTTTCTGCCCGATCTTTGTGTTGATGGGTCTGTTGTTTCTAACTTCAGTGACATTCAGAGTTGTGCAAGTGCTTTGCAAACATGCAAGAACATGAGCCTCTGCTTGAATGAGATTGCAATCTTTGAAGGCAACAGCAAACACTGACACGTGGGTAACTCCCGAGAGCAGGTCTGAGAACAGCTGGTCAAAAAAAGACACTGTCGTTAACGTTAACACGTTTTAACAAGTGTTAAAATTGTAAATGTTTCAAAACTAATTATGGTCTCTGATTTCTCTTAAATTGTCATTAATTGTGATTACTATTCTTTGCGCTTCTCGTGAAGATGTCACAGTATTTCTTAATGTCTTTTCCATTGATTTATCAGAGACTGAGATTTTAGCACGTGAGCATTTTAGTAGCTATTTTGGTAATGGTATGTCAAAATATTGGATGAAAAAGAATTAAGCAGCTCAACACTTTCACAAAATAAGAAAAATCTTACTACTGTGTGGCAAAGAGTTTTGTTCAATGAAAAAGTCATTCTCGTCAAAACCATTTATTGAGAAGAAAACAGCTGGCTTTTGCAGCTCATTCATCTCAGAGGGATGATGACCTTCAACCTGTGCAATGCGGAGCCTTGCCCTAGGTTTGAAGGGTGGTTTCCACGTGGTGGATGAGTTGCTGCCAGGCAGCTGCTTGATCACACCTCAGTGTCAGCGAGACAGTTCCACCCTGACCCATGGCAGAGACCTTTCCTACCATATCCAAATCCTGACTCCTTTTCCCTGCTTTGTAGGCTGTGACACAGAGCTCAGTTTATTCATGTGCACAGTTTTATTTCCATCAGGGCATTCACAGAGCAATGATACATTTCTTCATTGGGATTTAAGGCTCTGCCCATACCACAAATTAAAACAGGTTTGGAAACCAGTCCTCAGCCCAGAGGTTGAGGTGCAGCTCGCTCTCACACAGCGCTTGGTCTGCATCTCCTCAGCACCTCATCTTGTGCCCGTGTGCCATCATTATTGTTCTGTGGGAGGATTTTTTTTCCAGCTAAAAACGCCTGAAAAATGTGAGGGGTTTCTCAATTACATTTTTTTTTTCCTGTGGTAGGAGAGTGGTGGTTAGTTTTGCAAAGCCTGTGGTGTGATGTGCTGGTGCTTTGAGGTGTTTGTGGGTGCAAAGCCCAGGCAGAGGTTGGAGGATGGAGCAGAGGGAGCCAGCCTGATGCAATCACAGCGCTGCTGTCTGCTGGGAGCCGGCCCTCGCATGTGGCCTCTCCCAAACCTTGCTCAAGCAGGATTTGGGAAAGTTTTAGCTGACGTACACCAAAACCCTGCCCAGAAGTGTGTTAACAGTTAAACAGCCTGGATAATCAGTGGGCCAGTGCTCAAACCTGCCTGCTGGCCCTGTTTGAGGTGGTGGTGTGGGTACTGTGATGCCTGAGTTCAGGAATAAGATGGGACTGCCTGTAACACCAGGTGCTGGCAGGGGTAACGAAACTGCGAAAAGTCTTTCAGTAGTTATTTATTGGGTTCTATTATAATTGCATTTTGGTTTGATGCTTCATGGTTATCCATTGGATCTGATGTTTGCCTTTGAAAATTACCAATTTTCTTCACTCTGAGCCTCCCTGAGCACTTTATTCCTTGCAAGCACAGTGAGCCTGCAGGCAGCCTCTCCTCTTTGCTCACTCTCTTATTGTTAAGAAAATCACCAGTTGGCCAACGATTTTATTTTTTTATTCTCCTCTAGATGCTCTTTTCTGCTTCTCCTCAGACACCAGGAAAGTGCTGCAGGGTAAACCTGCTACCCTAACTTGGTATCATATTGGAAAATCAATGGAGAATATGAATAGCGAGTGCCTTCCTGATAGAGAGAAAGTGGACCGGGCTCTAACAAGCCCTTGGCAACAGACTTTTCTTCCTCTTAGCTGCCCCGCTGGAAGCAGGGTGCTCTTTCTACGGGGCGTTGTCCTTGGCCATGCCAGCCCCATGCAGACAGACCTGCTGGCTCGGTCCAGCGCTGCTGTACATTGCCGTAGACCTGATGGATTTATATTAGCTGATGCTCTGACCTACTGCCCGAGGCAGAGTATAACCAGGCAGTGTTTCTCATGCACCATTTAGAAGATTTAAACATTTAGGAGTTTACATTAGCCTTCTCCTTTTGATGAATTCCTCATCTGCATTCAGAAAAAGAGCCTCATTACCTTAGGACAGAACCATTACTTATCTACCATTTATTTCTCAGTATTTCGCTCTCACCCAAGAGCACAGTACTGCTTCCTGCAGCACGAACAGCCCCGAGCGCTGCCCTGGTGAGCTGACAAACAAATGTCAGCGACCGTGCTGCAAGGAGGGGGCGGGGGGCTTTGGAGGGCCAATGGGGGTAATCTTAGGAGGAAAATGTGGTATTTGGTGGCATTTAGTCATAACGCATGAGAGGAAAGCAGGCGCTTTTTTTTAAAGAAAAAGATTGAATAAATAAGAAATTATTAGACACCCTTAACCAATACACTGCTTGTTGTTGTTGTTTTTATGAATACTAAGATCAGTATAATCTTTAAAAGGTTTTTCATTTCTATTTAGAAGCACCTGCCCCCTCTCATGGCACTGAAAAGTAATTTTCCCTTGAAGACAGATACCACATTTTCCTGGACCAGTGACAGTCTAACGCTGTATCTACATCTAGTGGTTTTCCCAGAGCATTGCCACTGTCTCCAGCCTGGCTGCCAGGGAAGGCGCAGCTCTGCCCAGGAAAGCGGGATGCCCGGGATGCCTGGGTGCTCCTGCCTTCCTCAGGGCACCGCTCATCGCCCAAATCCCACTAATGTGCAGCTATTCACGTATACAAACGCTAACTCAAATAGGTGGGGTCCTTTCCCGAGCCATGGAGAGAGACGGAGTGAAGCCATCTGCATGCATCTCACTGGTGTGGAAAGCAGGAGGCTCAAGCAGGGAGCACAGGCAGCCAGGAAGGGGCACAGGGGCCACTGCAAGATAGTAGCACAGAAGTTCTTGGGCATCTGTGCTGTTATGCTGGAGACTTATATTTGGTTTTCTTACATGTATCACTAACTCGGTATCACCTCTGTATTATACAGTCACTAATTTGGTATCACCTCTGTAGTGCAGTTAATATTCCCAGTGCCTTTATATGTGTACAGCAAATAAAGCAGAAAGGGAGAGAAGACAGGAGGAGACAGTGCAACTCAGCTTTATTCGTCATTTTTATTTTCCAGAGAACATTAACACCAAATACAATTAGAAGATCTGGGTACCATCCCTCATCTCTACCCTGCCTCCAGATACATCACTGCAGACATTTCTTGTTCCCCTTTGCACCTCTCTTTTCCACCCTGCCCCTGTGTAGCCCCTGCGTAACTATGTATTCTGGGGCTCTCTGGGGCTGGTATCGCCTATTTCTGTACACTTGCATCACACTGGACAGCTGTAGGGCCTCAAACATGGATGCAGCTTGGATAGTTGTTCCTCAAGGTGAATGCACCAAACAGCCGCAGGTGCTACTCTGCCTGCATCACACACCTATGGGAGGGGGCACAACCCACCTTGTCCCAGTCAAGGCTGTCTCTGTCACTGCATTGCAGTGACTTTCTTCTCCTGTGGCCCCTTCCTGGCTGCCTGTGCTCCCTGCTTGAGCCTCCTGCTTTCCACACCAGTGAGATGCATGCAGATGGCTTCGCTCCATCTCTCTCCATGGCTCGGGAGAGGACCCACATCCTTGTCCCGCCACCGCTGCTGGGGAGGTGTGGTGCTGCAGCCCCAGAGCAGCTCATCTCCCAGCCACTAGCACTGCAAAACCGGAGCCGGGGATGAGCTGCAGGTCCCAGAGCATTGTAAGTGCCCTGCCCGAGATGTCATAGAATCATAGAACGTGTTGGGTTGGAAGGGACCTTGAAAGGTCATCTAGTCCAACCCCCCTGCAGTGAGCAGGGACATCTTCAACTAGATCAGGTTGCTCAGAATCTCATCAAGCCTGGCCTTGAATGTCTTCAGGGACGGGGCCTCCACCACCTCTCTGGGCAACCTGTGCCAGTGTCTCACCACCCTCACTGTAAAGAACTTCTTCCTAATGTCTAATCTAAACCTACCCTGCTCTAGTTTAAAACTATGTCCACCAGCGCATCCCGTCGGCCTGCCAGAGCTGCAGTAGACATCTTTGCCTGTTTGGACAGAAGCATGAGCTCTGCAGTGTGGTAAAAAGCCTCTCTTTCTCAAAAGCTTCTTCAGTGATGGGGGACAGGCTTTACTAGAAGCAAAACCAAAGGAATGTCAGAGGGGCAGCCAGATGCAAACGCCTGGCTGAGTAATTTTTGTCAAATCCATGCGTTCAAACAGTAAGTGCCAGACCCTCGAAATCATGAGGCTGGCACATCCCTGGGATTTATTTTTAAAGCCATTTGTGCCTTTCTCTTTAGTTCCTGTGCACGTCCAGAGGAGGTTTTCAAGGTTTTTACTGCAGCCACCAGCCAGGACTTGGCCGTTTAATTCAGTTTGCACTTAAACTGTACATGCCTAATGAGGCAATTCTCTAAATATAAAACCTTATTTCCCTATATAAGCGATCAAGAAAGAGGCTGGGCTTCTGAAAGCCTCTGGAGCTGGCCCTGTAGAAGATATTACCCCTCTCCACAAATCTTGCGTTTCTTCAGGCCAGGCACCAAAGAAAGGCACACAATACCTACCTGTGGAGGTCTAAGGAGCTCCTTCTTTGCACTGACTGTACAGAGAATCCAGGAGCTGCCTTTAGAGGAAACATTTTTTTCTTCTATTCATCTGCCAGAACCGAGCTAGTAAGGAAATACTCAAAGATTCAGCGTAAACCTGCAGAATAAAAGTAACTACTAGATTCAGCAGCTGCAGATAATAGCAAAAAAGTCTGCTATTAAAGATGGTCAGAAAATGTAACTTGCATTCCGTGTTTCTTTAGAATTTAAGTGAGATGTGTTCTGGAATATTCAGTCATTATTTTGGTAATGTCAGAATTATGTGACATGAAGTATAATGTAAAAGATGCCTAAATATGATATAAAATTAAAAAATAAATGTAAATGATGAAGGAAAAAAAGAATTCCAGTATAGGAAAAGAAAGAAGAAATGGGTTTGTTAAGTCTTTTTTTCCTGAGAAAAATTTCTCCAAGTTAACAGGGACCCACAAAACTTTCTCCTTGGACACAAGGTCATTTTAAATAGGAAAATTGTTTTATTAAAAAGACGACCAAGTGTAATTGGTACCAATAAATATAAAAACCTACAGCCATTACGAGGCACAAACAGAAGAGACTCATGAAATACCAAATAGCTTCAATAAAAAGGAGCAGTGAAGCAACTGTGTTTATCTCCACCGAAGTCTCCCTTTTCCTCTCACAATTCCTGCAGGACAGATGTCAGGTGGATGCATTCAGACAACAGGGAAAATTATTAAGTTGGTCCTTAACTAAATACCGTGAGAACTATCATCTAGTTCGTTCAATACAGACAAAATAATGAATTTATCAGCAGCAGATTCGAGTGTGAAGAATCACCCAATTTTTCCAAAAGAGGAGTCCCTTTCCAGTTCATCCTCTAAGAGATCAAAAGAGCCTTCAGCAACCAGTGAAACAAGTAAGCGACTATTCAAAATAAATATGAGTCAGCCCCAAATGATTATCATGGGGGGAAAAAAAGATCAGGTGCTGTTTTTCATGTGCTCCTCCCCCTTTCCCTGCCCACCCCTGCTCCGAACGCACATGTTCAGCTGTAAATTTATAACTGCACGTTTTTGCGCATATATCATGTTTGTCTGGAGATGAAAGAGTTTTGAGGAAGTTCTTTGTCAATCTGTGTTATTAATGACGTGGTTGTAAATCTGTCTGTCATAGTATTTACTGAGTAAATAAGAACTGTGGGACCTAGAGGAATATTTTCCCAGTGAGGAAACTGGTTTGAAAAAAAATTGACTCATCTTTTCTTTTCTGTCATACCTCAAAGTCATGCATGGGGTTGGGCACTCATTCAAAGATGAACTCAGACAGTCTGTATCTTACAGGATCAGTAACATGCAGATTTTCTAGATGTATCACTTAGCCTGAATCCAACAGGTTGTGCACAATGGATATATTTGTTGATTGGACTGGAAATAAAAGAAATTTATGTATTTTTCTTATAATTTCTCTGTCTTTTTTTGCTTTATTTTATTTTATTTTAGAATCATAGAATGGTTCAGGTTGGAAGGGACCTTAAAGATCATGTAGTTCCAACCCCCCAGCCATGGGCAGGGACACCTCCCACTAGACCAGGCTGCTCAAAGCCCCATCCAGCCTGGTCTCGAGCACTTCCAGGGAAGTGTTTTGTTTTATTTTGTTTTATTTTGTTTTGTTTTATTTTATTTCATTTTATTTTATTCTATTTATTTTATTTTATTATGTGTATCTGTGCTTCCAAATAACTCTAGGACTTGCCTGGAAACAGACCAGGTCTGGACATTATTTTCCCCTTTTTTAATCAGTATTATCAGTAACCTGCCACAGTTCCCTCTTCTTTAGAGTCACCTTCCGCACCATTGCTGGTGTGACAATTTGCTCACTTAAAGCCAGCTGCGATGTGTGCGTGTGTGACTGACAGGGGTACCCTGCCCGTGGCTGCTGTCTCGACGTAGCTGTGGTAGGTCAGGGCAGGCTGGGCAGGGGCAGAAGGAGGAACTGGTGGCCAGGTGCCAAATACAACTGCTTTGCCCCTGAAACCTCAGACCTGGGCTGTCCCTCAGCGCAGTCAGGTCAGGATCCAGCAGATGCAAGTCTTTCCCATCGTCCCCTGGTGAGATCATTCCCCTTCCTCTGCCGCTGCGGCCCTTCACGGTTATCTTTCTTTTATGATGGAAGCTCAGGTTGCTGCTACGTGCTCAGCATGGTGCCTGCACCTTGTTACCATCTGCAAGCTCGTGCTGTTGCAAAAGGCTTTGGGCTGCTTGTAAAGTGGAGCTTCTCCACAGCAGCACATGGAGACCGGCGTGCTGAGACTGGCTGGACGCTCCGATAAGCTTTTTGGTGGAATTCAGGGAATTAGCTTAAAGCTATGGAGTCCTCAGCAGTTCCTGATCCAGCCCTTGGCTCAGCTGCTGGGTTGTCTAAGCTGAGGTCAGCAGAGCTGTTCAATCTGGTGCTTCATCAGTACAAAGCAGAGGAAAGCTGTCTCTGGGGTGATCCCTGAAAGGAGTCCTCATTTTCTGAGACCCTCTCCCCTCCTCTTGTGCATCACCCCTTCCTCACTAACAAACCCCACAAGCTGAGATGCTCCTGGCATGTTGCATCTTGGCTCCTTGCATCCCTGTGTTCACACTGCTGCTCAAGGGAGCGAGCCGATTGCCTTCACCTCTGCTGCTGGAGGCACCATGGTTTTCAACACATAATGGAGGTGTCCAGAGCACTGAAGGGGTGCCTAGTGATCTTGTTTTGAGATCTGGCTGAATAAATAAAGCCATCTTACCTTTTTTTTACAGAATCACTCAACAATTTAAGATGCAAAGGGATCACGTCAGGTCATCTGGTCAAACTCTTGCAGGACTCAAAGTCAGATCCAGCTTCATCATTAGATCATATCCATCAGGGTCTCATGCAGTCAAGTTTTGAGTATTTCCAAGGATGGAGATCCTACTAGAGATTTCAACAGGTTTTCTGGATTTTCTGCCTGCCGACAAATCATCCACAAGTTAAGGTGTGCCCTTGGCTCTCACATAAGCATCTCTGTGCCCTTCTGGGGTCGTTTCTTACTGTGGTATTTCTTACCTTAGACATGTGAGCACGCTTTTCCTTCCTGGAAGCCAGCTGGATCAGCCCAAGACACAAGGTTTGGTTGACTTTGTTGCTCAGGTAGGCTGCCTCTTCTTCCCCCTCCTCCCCTGAGCCCTGCCCCCTTTCGGTGAACTTCATCAAGAAGTGGTCCAGCAATAGAAGTCATGCCTTGCTTTTTCGGAAAGTATTTAGCACATTTGGAGTGCCACCAGAGCAGATAAATATTAGCCATGTGTGAAAAGAATCCATGGCTGCTAAGAGCTCATTTTACCCATGGATCTTACATAGGCAACACCATGACCCTGCCATTGCCTTAACAATGTTAGATATATAGCTGAGGGCCAGATTCAATAAAATCTGTCTGAGTTATCCTGAAATCAATTTTTTAGACCTTTTGTGACCTTG
Source organism: Stercorarius parasiticus (assembly GCA_013396915.1). NCBI lineage: Eukaryota > Metazoa > Chordata > Aves > Charadriiformes > Stercorariidae > Stercorarius > Stercorarius parasiticus. The sequence goes on along the minus strand of VWZL01000314.1, from coordinate 61,022 downwards.
CATGGGACCAAAATGATTGTTTTTAGTGAATTGAAACACACCATGTTATCTGAAAAGTAATTAAGGTATTATGCAACATTAGTTGTTATTCAAAAACTAACACAGGACATCTTATCACACAACATGATGAAATGACATAATAGAGTAAGTGATTTTGCTACTTTTTATTTTATCCTATATACGAATGTGACAGATACAAGCAAAAAAATTAATTTCATTTATTCAACAAAGCCTAACCTGTAGTACTTTTGTGTACCTGTGTTATCTGTGTAATTTTAAAAAAAATTTAATTTATTTTAGGGGTGTATGTTAGAGAAGTCTTTATGTTGAAGACTTATTTTCTGGTCACTTGGGACATCTAGTTATCATATATCTAACCACAGCTTTCTTCTAGAAGAAAATAAGAGGAAGTTTATTACCTATCAGCAACTTAGTTTCCACTTTCTGTCTTCCCCCGTCCTAGGCTGGCAGAGGTTTCCCAACCTGAATTCCTAAAGTGTGTTGGGAGCTGGTCTGTGCTACACTGTTTATAAAACAAAATCTAGATTATTTTTTTTTACAATAACAATTATGACTTTTTTTTTTTTTATCGAAGGAGAGACATTGCCAGAAGTTGTGCTGTCTGGTGACCACCTGATCCTAAAAACCTGCCTTAAGGGCTGAGTTCACAATTCTTCATCAAACAGAAATGTGGTTGAGTTCAAAAAGAGGTTTTGTGGTTTAGGGGGTACATGTTGTAGCCCTGGAGAACAGCAGTAAATGTTTATATCAATTACACTAACAGTGTGTGAAAGAAAATGTTCTTTGTAAAAAACCCAAACAACTCACAAACACTAACAGTTAATCAGGACTATTTTGGAGGTAAATTTCTATACAGTTAAAGCAGTTTTACAACAAAATAAATAGTACTAACCTCAGGCATTTATTTTTATTGCATGGCTACCTAACCCAGTAAATCTCCTAAAAATTATAAGGCAAAAAAACTCTGGAAAGGGTATATTTGTATTTCAATGGACAAAGCCATCAAAATCACTTTACACTGCCAAATACTATAAAAGTTCAAATTATTCTTTCACTGTTCAGTTCTAAATATCCCTCAGGTTGACTTTTGCATTTAAGACTTTCTATGGGCATTATGACTTAATTTAAACATTTCAGATTTCAACTATGCTCTGTCAAAGGAAAAGCTAAAAATAGCCATTGCGTATGTTTTGTCTCACAAGGGTGAGCAACAAATAGAAGAACAAAAGGTTATTGAGTAAATATAGATTTTGGATGGGGGGAGTGGGTATAAAGGTTCCAGATTTTTGTAAGTGCTTTTATGACAGACTGACACAAACATTAAGACAGTTTGACCTATCGTGTATCCAAACCCCAACAAAAAGTGATTTATGGCTTATTTAAACTTGTGGTACTGGGGTGGAAGACATTCATCTCATTCTACGGATGCTTAGAATAAATCAAAACTGATTTGTGGACAAGACATTAAACTTGTTTTGTATAAAATTGAAGCTAAAAAAAAATATACCTGTGTTTTCTCAGACTACTCTCCCTAGCAAAACATTAGCGAGTAGGAATGGTTAGAGAAAGTGAAGGTCTTTCTTTTCCTACATAGCAAACATGAACAGCTGCTTGGTTTGAAATGTTTCCTTAAATATGAGTAATTGCTCTGGATCAAGGGGTCAAAGCATGAAATAATCATCAGCATAGCACAGCCAAACTTTTGGAGGTGAATTATCCAAATCCCATTTAAACACATTTTCAGAAGATCTGATATTCCTGTTGTAGGAACAGGGAGCGGGGTGAAGCCAAGGGGAAAGAGAGCAGGTTTTAACAGAAAAGTCATGAAACTGTGGTTACTAGAACTCAGCCCAGACTATAATTTACTATAATTTACCCTTCTTAGATGCTGAAGAAGTATGTTGTCATAACTAAGGGAAATAGCTGATGGCACTTCATGCGTCCCACAAATAACAATATCTAACAATCAGAATAGTAAAAATATTGATTTTTTATATTGAATTTTGATCTGCTTTCATCAAGGTTTCTAAAGTGATCAGGATTTCATTGATAACAGAACTTCACCTTCAGTAACTTTTATCCTTATGTGCCACTACTATATGATTGGGGGTTTAAAATAGGACTCTGAAGTTACGTGTTACCAGAGATACAAGCAAAAACACACAGGCTTTTCTGTCTGTGGAAGTTGATGCACTTTCTAAAATCCAACCTTTAGGTCACAAATTTTATGGAGTTCGCTAATCTTTGCCATCTCACTAATCTTTAGCATTTCTATTTTTGCAGTGTCCAGCTGACAGTATTCAAGTTTTCCGTTATTTCATTTATTTTAATTGTTTTTGTGAGGATTTAAAAATAGAATCATAGACTCATAGAATCATAGAATGGTTTGGGTTGGAAAGGACCTTAAAGACCATGTAGTTCCAACCCCCCAGCCATGGGCAGGGACACCTCCCACTAGACCAGGCTGCTCAAAGCCCCATCCAGACTGGCCTTGAACACTTCCAGGGATGGAGCATCCACAACTTCCCTGGATAACCTGTTCCAATGCCAGCAAAACCTGATCTTTCTATTTGGACATCCAGAAATAGCACATACTTGAAAGCACGGAAGTTGGTCCTTAATTGTAAGGGTTTGAAAAATACTACAAAATTAAATGTCAGTGTTGGCTTTAGTTCACCGAACCTGTACTCTGAAAGTTTTCATTCTGCTTCTTCCTCACTTTCTTTCATCTTGGTCAGCCAATGGATAATACTCAAGCAAAAGTGTTTGCTAGGGAAAAAAGAGGGATTGTTCTTTTTATTTTGTTCTCTTTGGGGACATGCAAATTATATTTCACTCAGTTCCAAAAAGAAATCCTAAGGCATCTAATCTCTTTCTTGGTAAATATGATCCTGCTGAATTACAGCCTTTCATATAACTTCTGCGTTTGTTTAGCATCCATAGATTTACAGTTATTGTCCTCTGCCCAGTTTCAACATTCAGTAAGGCAGAGAAGGCACCTTGTTTTTCATCCAGCATAAATCCCTGGTTAGTTTTATGAGGCTGTCACAGACAGGACAGAAGGGGTGAACAGAACTGGAGCGTGTACCAGGACTCAGGGATGAGCAGAGCCTCAGGGTAGGCTCAGAGCTGTGGTGAAGACTTTGGGATTGCTTTTGCTGCTGTTGAATTTGCAGACTCTCTGGTTTTCATTGACTCTAAGGCTCAAATGTTTGATTTGTAGCTGGCTTTGAGTTAATCAAGATTTGAAATCTGACTCTTGACGGAAAAGAAAAATTAAAACTGAACATTTCCTTTCCACTCTATGGGGACAAAAAGGATGGACCTTTATGGGGAAACCAGATCAGGGCTGTTTTAGCTGGATGATGATCAAAACTCCCTTTCAGACCTCACCTCTCTTCTCTTAGCCACAGTACCAGGGTTTTGCACTTCCGCGGAGAGGTCAGCAGGTAAAAGAGAGCCCTGCCTTAGTGCCAGGATCTCCCAAAATGCGAGAACGGCAGAGGGCAGAAGCCATCAGGGGAAGCAGGGAAGAAGGAAGGGTTGAGAGGAGTACCATGATTTCAGAGGGAAACCGGAGGTGGCAGGACTCTGGTTGTCTCTTATGGAAAAGCTGGAGGCAGAAGGGACAGAGGAGACACTTTGGTGTTTGTCAAGCACAGAGTGTCTTTGGTGGCTGGCTGCATTGCTAGTTGTTGTGTTGGGATTTTTAAAAAAACTTTTCCTGAAACGTCAGATGTTGATCCCATTTGGCAGCGGGGTGTGGAGGAACGAGCCACTGCCCTGTGGCGGTAGAGAGTACCAAACCCTAACGCAGTCAGAGAGGTACTTGCCGTGGTGCACACGATGGGAATACTCTGTGCAGGGCTCCAAGATTTTGACGTTGAAGAAATGTCCCATATTCCTGCAGGGACAGGGAAATGCGTACGGCGACATCGTATTTTAGCCTCTGTTTTCATGCAGTTTAAGGCCAGAATAGATTATTGTATTATTCAGTGGGAGCATTTATTTATTATGACCTATTGAATTTCATACAAATATATATATATTGAGGTCTATGATTACTTAAGCAAGTGTATTTCCATTCTCATAGCCTCTGAGAAAAAAGAAATTAAGTAAGAAATAAATAGGAAAAAGGAAGGTAGCCCCCATGGATGTTTGCAGCCCCTGCACTGTCAGGGAGTTGATCACAACGTTCAGATGTTGAGACAATCAGAGCAACTTGTGGATCCCTGAACCAAGCTGCAGAGGCAAAAAAAAATAATCTCCTGGGTCTTTCCAGACCAATCTGCCAGAAATTCCTGCTGGAGCTCAGACACTGGTAATCAACTAGGTGTTGGTATGTGAACCCAAGTTGCTGTTCCTACTCAGGAAGCTGAGGTGGATGCGTTATCTTCATGCAGGCTTCATGTCCTGTGAGTGTGGCAAGGATGAAGCTGAGCCTTCTTGGCTGTCACTCATCCATGGGGAGGGAGATGGCTTGTGGTCCTCTGCAAACTCCCCAGAGGCTTACTGTTCCTCCAGCCAAAGAATTGCAGTGTTTAATGACCTTCTCAGCTGGGAACACTAGGGATGAATTTGTTTAATTTCAGCTGCCAAAAAAATAATTTTACTATGCCTCTGCTTGTCAGATCAAAAAGCCCCTTTCCCAGAATCAGATATTTTCTTGCTATGCCCCTGCCTATTAAGACCCATTTCAGCTTTTTTTTTTCCCTGATAAAAGTAGTACATTTTCTCCCACATCAGTTTTTTCAGCCTCTGAATCATTTTGAAGGTTTCATTTGAACTCCCTCCATTATTTCCATATAGAAAGCAAACCAGGAAGAAATATTCTAGGAATAGCTTTATTGTGTGTGAAGCAAGATTGCTTCTCTCCTTGATCAGTTATCTGAGATGACATCCAATCATTCTCTGAAACAATACTTTCTAAAATGGTCTTACAAACCGTTGATATTCTTGATATTACCTTGCATATAACTGAATTGAAATGCATTTTGTGGAACTTGAAATATTTGACTCTACAGTTTTAACTCCTATGTAACAGGAATTTATTCTTATTATTTACTACCTTGCCAATTTTTGTGTCATTTGCAAACACATCAGCAATGATTTTTTATCATCTCGGTCATATAAACAGCTTTAGATCAAGAACCACTACCCTGTTAGTAACTGTCTGGTGAATGGATACCTCTCCATCAACAATTTATTTTCTGAGGTCTGCAACTGAGCATGCATTTTGTTTATGCGATGTGTGTTCTGTTAATTCCACATATAATGTAAGCATTTTGGTTAAAGTACTATGCGGTAGCAATAAAATTGTAAAATTTAGTTGTCTTATAATACTAATCTGTAGTAGTAAAATTATACTGTAAAAATTAGTTGTTTTCTCTTTAACAACCTGCTGCACCAAAAAAAGATAACACCCTTTCACTGGATTTGCCTTCTGTAAAGTCATGCTGGCTGTCCTGAATTATATTTTCAGTTTAATTATTTGTTGATAGAATCCTAAGTAACCAATTTTGTGGTTTCACCTGTAGTGGCAGTACTCCATTCTTTTGGAATATCTCCAGTTTTCCAAATTTTCTCAAATCAGACTTCAGTGCTTCAGAGGTCCTCTTCAGTACTGAAGATGCTGGGAGAAGAGAAGGGGTCTCCAGAACCTTTCAAAACTCAACTGGACAAGGCCCTGGGCAACCTGATTTAACTTTGAGGGTAGCGCTGCCTTGAGCAGGGGGTGGGACCAGATGACCTCCAGAGGTCTGTTCCAACAGAAATTTTCCAATAATTCTATATTCCATTTTATATCCCAAGTGGATATAATTTTCTCCCTGAGGGAGGGGAAAAAAGGAAGTAATCATATACCTAAAGGCTGTGTCATATTGCGTAAAATTAATTACTTAGATAATCTTAAATCTGGAATCTATTGATTTTTGAGTGATTAAGCTGATATCTTAAGATGTCATGTTATTTCATGTATTTTTTGCACATGATAATTGTTGACTGTTCTGAGTCACTAATGAGAATTATCGTGCTGGTATGGAAGATTTAAGTGGGAAAGGAAAATCAGACAGCTCTGACATTAATAAGACCTTTTCACTGTTTCACTGGTTGCTGGAGCTGAAAAGGTTTCTGAGAATCTTTTAGTCAAAATTAGTAACCAATTGAATGTCATGACACTTGACAGTCAGGGATGCAATGGACTTAACACCTCTCCTTTGTCAGAAAGGAAAAGGGGAATAAACTGATAGCAGCTTCAATTAGCCTTTAAGTTTCAGGAACACGTAAGTAGTAGAAACTTCAACCAAATACACAGCACAGCTTATTGCAGAACTTCAGTGCTACAGGAGTACAGTTCTGCTGGCGTACTGAAGCAGAGCGCTGTGCTGATCCTGCCTGAGCTCCTCAGCGCCGTTTCCCCTCGAGAATTAATTCAGATTTTCAATTTTATTTTAAGTGCAATGAATCAGTTTCTCTGCAGCTATATCTGAGAGAAGTACTGCGCCTTTTATTTTTAGATGCATTAAAATCAATTTATTGTGATTAGTGCTTCTCATTTTCTGAACTTCCTGCTTTCTCCGCTAATGACAATTAGTTTGCTAAGAATACCCAAGTGTTAGAGAGCAAAATGCATAAAGCTCTGATGTTGTCAAATTCTGCTTTCATTCATCTCACTCTACAGCCTTTTTTATTCTTATTTCAAGACTCTGACTCCAGTCATACATCCGTTTGACTCAAGCTGGAGGATCCGACACAGCCCCCGCACCACAGTTTGTCAAAGAAAAAGCAGCTGAGTGGGATTTTGCATGCTCTGTAGGAACCTTCCTCCCACCAGTGTCTCCTGCAGCAGAAATCTCCCCTATCCTGCTGAGGCCTTCCCCAAGGAGCTATTTCAGGGGGACCAATTTCATTTGGTGCATATTAAAATTCTTGGTTTAGTTTTCTAAGCTAACCCATGTATGCATATTTAGCACAACTCTATTTAAAGGCGCTGCCATTGGCAGATGAATTTAATCCTTCCTGTGCCCATTTACATGAGCCCCATGAAGTGGTCTTCAACCAGAGGGACTCCAGGTCCCAGCTGACGGCACTGAATGAACCCCTTAGGCTCCTCCAGCTAATGCTGCACTGATGGACATATGGATCAAGGCTCAATGAACGGGCCTTGGGTGTACAAAGGTCTGTAACCATGCAGTGAGTTGTCAAAATAGAGCTTTTGTGCTTTAAAATTGTGTTGAGGGCAGAAGGCTAGTGTCTGAGTTTATCCTAATCACGGAGCCCCCTTGACCACTTTGTCTCGTTAGCCAGGTTATTATCTGAGTCATTATGTTGTTTCCAAGGCAAGATCAGCTTGCAAGACTGAACCTTTCCCTGTTTTATACACCAAGGAAGATGTCTGAATGCATATTCATTTTAATGTTAGGCATCATCTTACTTTTTTAATTCAATAAAATTCATGTTTCCTTCTTTTACTTGAGTAGGCTTTTAATGGCTCTTAGGAAATGATGCCTGGATTTGCTGTCTATGTTCTTTCCAAAAATCTGTGTTAACAGTGGACAGATTGTACTAGGTAACTGTAATATTACCACTGTTACAAGCCATTTCTGTCTCCTTTCCCCTACCAGAGCAAAGACTTTGCCAAATATTGTTCCTATTTTTCCACCCTCAGTTTGAAAAATGTGTTTCTTCCTATTTATCCTTACTGCCAAAATGAATTCTCAGCTTGAACGCTACAGCCTCTTCCTTATACTTCACGCCTACTCATCTGAGCACCATCAAAGACTTCGTTCTCTGTACCTCTAACACTGTCTCCTGCCTTGAAACGTTGCTCTAGCTTCCAGCCTCCACGGAGCTCATTTCTTGTCACCTCAGGTCTTGCTGTTCTGTGTTAAGCTTTCAGACGTGGTTGCTATTCACAGCATAGCTTGGGTTGAGAGCCAAACCAGCACTTAGGCAGCTTTCAGACACCTAAATTACAAGCTGTGAATCACAAATCTCTTTTCCTCTCCCATCCTTCCCCTCTACTCGAAAGCCTTTACTCCTGAAGACACCTAAGATGACCATGCAGCACCCAGAGGGATCATTACTCTTCTCCAGTTCTGCAAGTGCCCTGAGCCATCCCATCTCAGCAGCTCTATGCCTATCTTTGGACCATCCCTCAATGCAGATATTCTCCAATATAATTTCTTTGTGAGGCCCCGCACTGACAGAACTGGACCCCTAGGCAAATACTTGGATGAAGTGGAGAGGGGATGTGTCCTCTTCTTAGTATCATTAAGTGGCTCCCAAACTTTCCTCCCACAACCTGACTTCCGGTTGCAGTTTATGACCCAGCTGTTTGCCTTGGAGAGGGGACAGCTAATGTTTTCCAAAAACCTGAGATGGTTCCCATCAGCACCCACCTCTTTCCAAGATGTGTCCTAGCCACAGCCCCAGGTTAAGGAGTCTTCTGCCAGCTCTCTCCTCTGCCCCCTGCAATTTGTGCTCTTCACTGGGGAGTGATAACAGTTTTCACCAGGAAGAGGAGAAAGCATTTTCAGCCCTCTTTTCTATGCCATAACCAGGTACTTAGGGAACTCTCATTCGAGGTCGGAGAGGTGGGTTTGATCCTGCTTATTTGACCTCCACTCCTAGTGAAAAGAGGAGGAGGAGGGACTGAATCTTTTGTTCACTGGTCATGATATAAGCCATTAAACCAATATTAATCCAATACCTTTCAGACTGGTGAACAGTCCCTGTACTCTACATCTGGCATGGAGGCAATCCATATTCCCCTCAGGGGTAAAGTATCACACCACCCAACTTGCTGTTACCTGCCTCCTTCCCTGAATCTATGCCTTCACCCCAATTTCAGCATTGAAAATTCTGCTTTATTTCAACTGATGAGATTTAGGGAGTGGGAAGGATGAGAGGCTTTTATTTCACATTAAACTGGCATTTTGTGAAGCGATATGGCTGGATTCCACTTCCATTATCTAGTTTGGCCATTATCTGACATTTCAGATGGAACTGATTTATTGAAATTATAATACCTCAGCACCCAGTTGTTACTCACTGCCTTCAATGGGAAATTGTTCAGATAATCCATTGGGGCATCTTTTAACAGGACTGTCTAGAGTACTCCTGCAAGTCAGGCAAGTGGCATTGGATCAGCATGGCTAATGGCACCAAATGGGAGGCAAAGTTTAGTTGAAAAGGGTGGAAAAAGTAACCATTTATTTGAGAGGATTATCGGAAACACACTGCAGTGTTCTTGAAACTAATCCTATTGAATCCCCCTTCTTTTGATCTTTACTGTTTTCGCTATATCAGGCAAGTTGGAGGAATAAAAATGTGCTTCAGGTTCAGTTCATTCTTATTACTTCATTTATCTGTATGCTACAGAGTTTCACATAAAGAAGTTAATCTTTTATTTATCAGAAGAATATTTTATATGTATTATCCCATAACAGCTTTTTCTACCACTGCAATAGTGAAAATTCTATTGGCAGCATTATGAACATAATAGCTTGATTCTTAAAAATGTAGTTGCGAAAATATGGTATGGGTTCAGACTTGATACTCAACTTCTCAGGCAGAGGGCAATTGTTTTTTCTTAACACTGGTTTTATGAAGATATTTGAGAAGGGGCAAAATTAAACCAGGAGGAATTTCAGAAGTTGTGTTGCAAAAGAGACTCTCCTCCAGTAACGTGGAAGATAACTACCGAGCCGAGACATCTATAAATACCTAAAATGGGAACCAGCAGAAATGGTTTAGAGCATCTTCATGCCTACTCAGTGCGGCATGCTATTGAGCTAATTGAGAGCATCTAGATGTAACTTTGCACTTAAGAGATCCTTAAAATCACCTTTTAGTCCTTCTCTATTTTCAAACTCCATATGGAAAGTGAAATCCATACATTCTCAAAGCTTGATTTGCACAGGGACTGTGCTTTTGAAGTCTTGCTAAAACATATGCTTTTGCATGAGCCTTTCTCAACCTTTTCAGATTAAGGTTTAGAGTGTGGGGGTTTTGTTGTTTGTCTATTCCTTTTTAAAAGAGACCTAATCTTATATCCATTGTAGAAATTAAAAAATGCTATCAGTGATGTTAATCACAAGCCTATAAAATCTGTATGTAGTCTGAGTGAGATTTTTGTGAAAAATAGTGTGAAGCCCACATCCCAATACTGTCTTTGGTTTATTAATAGTATTAGATTGATAACACAATTGGAAATCCTTTATACAACCCCCCACCGGTCTTCTGGAGGCCCTTTTGCATCACATCACACTAGGTGAGAAATGTTGTCATAGGCTGACCGAAATTATTAGCTCTGGAAAAAATGGTCAGTGGTATGCAGGAGCATCATAATGATTCCTTTTTGGCCTTAAAATCTAAGAAAAGTACAGTCAAAGTGTGTTCAGGGAAAGAGTAGCAGGAAACTGTATTGGTCTGCAGTGAGAAAAGAGAAGACTAAACCTTTAATTTTGTGAAGTTCCAAATCGCTGAACTGTGCCAATTACTGTTAATAACACTTCATCTGAAAGTGGGTCTTAAAAAAACATTTTCTTGTCCCAGAAGAAAAATCATGGTTTTATAAGAAATAATTATATTGAGGTTTGTTATTATAACCATTAAAGCTGCATATTTATGAAGCAGAATAGTTGCCTTGTTATATGCTAGTAAAGTAGACTGTACTAAAATAACGGCACATCTTGTTGTAAATGAAAAAGTGGCTGCTGACTTCAACAGTTTCCCCAGCTTCTTACTGAATCTCCCTTGGAGATAACTCAAAGGTGTCTCAAGACGTGTGCACTGTAGCCACTACTACAACAGTACTGAAGATTAAATATTCTCCAAGCTAGTGCTTAGCTACTGGGGGAGTCATGGAAAATAATTCAGACATCACTGAAGCAGAGGCTGCCGGTGGTGAGGACTACCAGCTAACTGGTGATGACTCCACCTGGAGGGACTGCTGGTGGCAAAGGGCTGTGGGGCTTTAATCTTCAGCACAAAGTGATCTTAACTATCTTCCATGCATTTACCTCCCTCCCTTTAAGTGGGAAGAGGTTCTCCAATGGGAGAGACTTTGGGGAGAAAGGAGAGGAGAAACCCTGCCAGTCAGGACATCTAGGGCAGGTGGGTGGGCATGGGCCTGTAAAGCAGAGGTGTGAGCAGGAGCCTGGGAAACCCTGGTTTAAGAGGATTCGGGAGCTGGGTGCTCTTAGGCTAGGAGCCTGGGATTTGGGATGAAGTGAGAAGTTTCTAGTACAGTAGAGGACAGAGCAAGGGATGCTATGTGATAAAAGGGTTTAAGAAGAACGAGGTACCGCTAATAAAGAATACCAATGGTAAGCAAAGATATAAACCACCAAAACTTTTCTTTTGCTTGCCTTTAACTGCCATCCTCTTTTTTTTTGGTGTCTGGCAAATGGAAGTAATGTTTTCAAAAGCTTAAATTCCCTGGGCATAAGAGATGAACCGATCTTTATGACGCCCCTTAACTTTCAAAACCTTTTGATGATATTCCTCTCAATTGACTTTTCGACTTAATAGGTTCTTACTGGCTTAGAGGGAAGATCAGGTTTTGGACTAACTAAGGATAAGAATAAATGCTTAGATCACAACCATCAGGAGAAGCCTCTGAAGATCAGGGTTTGTACTGTTCAACATATTCAGAATTAGCCTGGAATAAAGGCATTTGAGGTGAGGTGAAAGTCTGCAGTGGATAAGGAATTATTCAGTGGGTGCAAAACTAAAGCTGAATGCATGAATGCTACTGAAGACGTTCACAATATTAAATGGCAAAATGAGAGATGAAATTCAATGTCATTAAATGCAAAGGAATTCACAAGGGGAAAAATATCAATAAGTATACATGCATAGCGATGGATTCTAAATGAGCTGCTACTGCTCAGAAAATGAAGGTTTGGAGCTGTTGTGACTAGTTCTCCTGAGACATCAGCCCAGTGCTTAGCTGTGATTGCGAAGGCACACTGCATATTAGGCACAAATAGAAAAGAATGAAACAATCATGGCACTTCTCATCTTGAATTCTTTATGCATTTCTTGTCATGCCAAGTCAGGAAGAATATGGCAGAACTAGGCTTATCATGACCTTTGCCATTCATTTGTTCTGACCACAACAAATGTCTGAATGCTTGGGAGGCTACTGCTTCACTTATGCAGAAAGAAAATAGCTCCTCTGTCACTGTCTCAGTTGGAGGAGAGGAAGGCGTCCCACCTTGCCTCTTAGCTGGAAGGGTAAGGCTTGTTCACGTTAAGGTAACTCACAGTCTGAAGTAGATTTGAGGTGTAAAGTCCACTCAGAGTTTGGGAAGCTATATGAAAAGCAAGAATAGATTTTCTCAGAGATTTAGTGTGGTACCAGGGCTACCAGTATTGGTTAGCACTTCTTCTAGTTGGTTAGTTCTACATCTAAGCAGCATGGTTTGTACTGGTAGCTGTGCTGGTTAGGGCAATGGGCAGTGACCTTGAAGTCAGTTCTTTCTCAATGTGTTTTTTACTCTGGTCAAAGGTGTTACCTATTACACTCCCTTTGCCACTTTTGGGGACATCATAGGTTTAGCAATGAGATACTTCAACTACCTTGCATTCATGACTTGCTTTCTGAAGCCAGCAGATGACATGAAGCTGGCCACCAGGACGACAGCACCTGAATTCCTTTAAAACGTTTTCAGGACAATGCAACCCTGAGATCTTGGTGGCCACAGTCCTCTCAGGGAAAAGGGATGTCTTCTCCCCACACCACCAATGACGTCTCCCCAGACTCAGAACATTCATCCCTCCTCTGAATGCAAGATGGGAACCACTGCTCCATAAATCTCATCAAAACCAAGCAGGACAATTTCTGTTGGGTCCAGGGGTTGCCATAAAGGAAATAATTAACATAAGAACATCTGTAAAGGAAGGAATCCACATGAAAGGCACAGTATATTTTTCTAGCTTTTCTGCTTCTTTAATTTTAGTTTTGCTAGTCACCTATCAAATGTGATACTCGGTTCAAGCAAATTCCTGCCTATTCAGAAAACCATCAGTAAAAGTTGCAAAATATTTTTTTAAGAACTTCAAAACATAAAAACAGAAAGTCTGAAGGTTTAAGGTTTGGCATTTCAAGATCAGCATGAACTGTGCAGGGAGAACAGGACTGTCTAAAATGAAATATATGGACATGGATTCATGCCATCCAGAGGGACCTGGACAGGCTTGAGAGGTAGGCCCGTGTGAACCTCATGAAGTTCAACCAGGCCAAGTGCAAGATCCTGCACCTGGGTCATGGCAACCCCAGGCACAAATACAGGCTGGGCGGAGAATGGCTTGAGAGCAGCCCTGAGGAGAAGGACTTGGGGGTGCTGGTGGACGAAAAGCTCAACATGAGCCAGCAATGTGTGCTTGCAGCCCAGAAGACCAACCGCATCCTGGGCTGCATCAAAAGAAGTGTGGCCAGCAGGTCGAGAGAGGTGATTCTACTCTGCTCTGGTGAGACACCACCTGGAGTACTGCGTCCAGCTCTGGAGTCCTCAGCACAAAAAGGACATGGACCTGTTGGAACAGGTCCAGCGGAGGGCCACAAAGATGATCAGAGGGCTGGAGCACCTCTCCTATGAAGACAGGCTGAGAGAGTTGGGGTTGTTGGTGTTGTTCAACCTGGAGAAGAGAAGGTTTCCAGGAGACCTTATAGCAGCCTTCCAGTACCTAAAGGGGGCCTACAGAAAAGATGGGGAGGGACTCTTCATCAGGGAGTGGAGCGATAGGACAAGGGGTAACTGTTTTAAACTGAAAGAGGGGAGATTTATATTAGACATTAGGAAGAAATTCTTTACAGTGAGGGTGTTGAGACACCGGAACAGGTTGCCCGGGGAAGTTGTGGATGCGTCACCCTTGGAAGTGTTCAAGGCCAGGCTGGATGGGGCTTTGAGCAACCTGGTCTAGTGGGAGATGTCCCTGCCCATGGCAGGGGGGTTGGAACTAGATGATCTTTAACATCCCTTCTAACCTGAACCATTCTATGATTCTATGACAGGTATGTTCACAGCTGGGAAACCCAAATCTAGAAGCCCATATGAAAATGTAAGCCTGCATGGCTTGCAGGTGAAATAGCATAAAAATATCCATCAAGGAAAAATTCTGAATTACTCTTTCTTCTAGACAATCCTAGGAAAACAAAGATAGGCCACAAATTACCCCCGTAATAAATGTGGTTCTTACAGGTGATTGACCATACTAAATAACCCCTTTGGAGATAAGGTTGAAAGGTAAAGATACGGTGTCAAGTTGGAATATGGTTTAAAAAATATTGGGAAGTCAGTCATCCATGGCAAGCTTATCTCCCTGTTTGTACATGCAGTTGAAGTGGTAACAATTCTTGTAATTTTACCTTAAGTTTCCTGATATTTGATAGCTTTCTTAAACCTCATCTATGGAAGTCATAGGATTATGAAAAAAACCAACATTCATTAAAAACCAGAAATGTTTAAGACTTATGCCTTAAGACAAAAGCCAGAAAGTATGACCAAAATACACTCTAAAAATAGCAGAAAGAGAACAGACTGACACAACCTCCTGCCTTATAAAAGTCTCCTAGTTAAATTGATCATACTTGTGTGTGTGTGTGTGTGTGTGGATGGCTTGACTTTTGAAACTTGGGGGTGGCAAAAGTCCAAAAGGATAACTTTTTAAACAAAAGTCAAGCTTACCTGACTGACTGAGTAGCAGAAACTTCCACCAGACCGGAACCAAGTTGTATAAAACTGATTCCTTATCTTGTACTGGATGCATGAATTGCATGTCAGAAAATGTATTGCACATGTCAGAACAGTGTTTAGGGAAAAACTGCTTAGTGAACAGCAGATTTCCTAATGGCAGTTAAGCCAAAAGTAATCTAAGTATCACCAAATCATGGCTGAATTAACGGAAATCCCCCCATAATACTAGAATGCATAACCTACTGTTTGCACAGTTTAAAGTAAGTTGAATGAACACAATTCACCCTTGGTCAAAATTCTTGGAAGCCCGTATAATTAGAATAGAGGTGATATGGTTCACCAGGAACACTAAATGACATAAAATGTAATTACTACACCCAGGTTATATAATATGCAGCATATGTCTTCTATTTGACATGTGTAAAAGAAAATTGGCCTCCGAAGTGCCAACTTTAAATGCGAACAAGGCACAACAATTTCACTGTAGAAAGGTCTTGAGCTGGCCAGTGCAGTATGAATAGTATCTCAAGTAGTTTTGCAACCAGATATGATTCCAGCTCCTCTCTTGAGAAGAGGTTTCTACCTCTTCTCTTGTATCTTGTGACCTGATATATTACGGATACCCTCTGTGTGGTAAACAAGGTCCCTTTTACAATTTTTGGTGTTGGGACTTCTGAATATCAAAAAAAAGGCATTGCTTGAATAAGATGTGTTCAGGGTGGGGACACTAGTCCTTGCCAAATGCTGACTACGCTTTGCAAAAACATTTTTAAGCCAAATATTAAACACAACTGTTTATCCAATAATAATACGAAAAGAAGCACGTACTCACATGCCTTGCAAAATGAAGTCATGGGTTGAATTCAGGCCCCAAGGCCACAGGTTTTTCTACCTTTGTCATACTTCAAATTTAGTTGGGATTTTGCATCAAGCATACATTTTAGCAGATGGAAATTAGAAGTTGAAACGCCGCTTTTGATGTAAATTCAATGGTTATGAACCTTAGACGGGTACTCTCTGAATTTGCCATAGACATAAGCAATAAGATTCTGGTGTGCAATTGTAAATGAAAGTTTGTTTCCATATTTATATATCTGTCTTATCGGAAACTATAAAAATATAAAAAGACTAAATGGGAGCTAGTTTGTTCCTAGAAGACAGTACTGAGCAGAAAGACAGGATTTAGGTTACTGTATGGCCCTATATTCACTAGCTGGTACTCATTTTAAGAGGACACTTTGGGAAAATATTGCCTGTATTCATTTTTCTTCTAACCTTGTTTTTTGTCTTTGTTTGGCTTTCTTCCTTGTTTTTATTGTCTGCAAGGCAGACTCTGTGTTGTTCAATATGCATGAAACAAAGGCACCAGAAATTACATTGAAGAACAAGCCATTACATTTGCTTGCAATGCAAAAAAATAGTGTCTCTATAAAAAAAAAATTGTCTAAGTTTGTAAGTTGGGATTTACTTTGCATGTTGCTGATCAAGAATAAGTTAGTGGGACTTGCCTGCCTGGCATGTGTGAAAAAAAGTAAAATAAAACAAATTAAAATCTCTAGGCCACAAAGTATGTGATACAGCCACTATAGCTGAAACACACCGTGGAATAAAAAGGGATTGCAGGTTGTGAGCCCTTTGTCATTTTAAAATTTGATGACATCTAATGATTTGCTGCAATCAGTCTTCCGTGACATGAGTTAAGAAGATTGCACATATCAGTGTAAATGTTCTGCCTATAAGGTCATAAAGACTTGGGCTATTTTCCTCTAGAGGGTTTGGTGGCAGCTGAGCGGTTCTTAGGATGCCTCACCCCATGCAACATGCTAATGGGAAACTGAAGGGTGTTAGCATCTCCTCAGAGCAGAAAAGGAAAATTCAGTCGTTCTTCGTCATGCTCCAAGATGGTCTCTTTTCAAATTAATCTGTGCTATTCTTCAGTCTCATTAGGAATTAGGGACTTGCTGATTCCTGTCGGCATTAATATCGCGAAGGGAGAAATAGCCTCTCCATAAAAATTACTCCAACAGAAATATTTGAGGCCAAACTCTGCACTTAGTTACTCTTTGGCAAGGTTATTACAGATTAGTGCTGATAAATGATATGTGGAAAATGGCTCGTCTTGGTTAAATAACGCAGGCCTGATTTTCAGTGCTGTGAAGTGATTTTCAGCTGCGGGTATGTAATACTTCCGCAAAGGAACGTCCCAGTTCTCCATAGTATCCTTTCGTTTGGAGTTGTACTTTTTCCCTTCTATTATATCATACACTTTTTCTTCCAAATTCTCTTTTCCTTTGAAGTTTGTTACATGGAAAAAATAAAGCTGCTTAATGAAATTTTTATTATGTTGATGCACTTTGCGTGGTGAATTCAGGACTGAAAGACAAATCTGATTTGTCGCTGTAGCAATCAGGTGTAAAGGCAGCACATAGCTGTACCTTTGATCCCAGACCGTCAGCGGTCTCAAAGGGGCATGGCTGTATCTTGCCTATGGAAAGATAGATTTGGTTTGAGGACTTGGAGTCCAGCATTAAATGCACCATCACACACGCAGTGGAATTACAGCACTGACAGTGCCCGGCTGTAGAGAGAGAGGAAAGGTAATAGTTGTAAAGGATAAAGTGTGGGGTTTTGGTGTTTTGGGTTTTTTCTGGTTTTTGGGGGGTTAGTTGGTTTGTTTGTTTTACATGAGGGAACTATTTAAAACTTTAGTTTTTGATCAGTGTTTTAAGTGATGACTTAATAAGGCTTTAGTAATATGGACATCAAAAGAAACGCAGCCTCTATAGGTAGAAGCAAACTGTAGTTAAGATGGATTTTCTGTGGATTAAAGCAGGGTTTTCTCTTCAAATATAGAGGTGGTGTCTCAAGCTGTTATGAGATTTGTGGTGGAATGTGGAAACGTTTTAAATTTGCAATTATTTGGCATCACTCATTAAATCATAGAATCATAATTCCTAGGCTTGAAAGGGACTGGAGGAGGCCATCTAATCTATCCCCCTCTCCTCATGGATATCTCTGTCAAACCACCTCTAACCATGCAGGCTCCACAAACTTCCACATAATCAGTGCTTCACTCCTGTGATGATTAGAAAAAAAAAATCCTAATCATAGAATTATAGAACGGTTTAGATTGGAAAGGACCTTAAAGACCATGTAGTTCCAACCCCCCTGCCCTGGGCAGGGACACCTCCCACTAGACCAGGTTGCTCAAAGCCCCATCCAGCCTGGCCTTGAACACTTCCAGGGATGGGGCGATGGTAAACTTGAATTTTTCTTGCTGCAACTTCAGCATGTTATTGCTTGCTCACTGTGAGCAGAGAGATGCTTTGCAAGAGTTTTTTGTGTCTTCTCTTCTCATCCCAAGCAGTCCATCTTTTTTCATAGGGCAGAGGTTTCCAGACTTTTCATCATTCTTGCTGCTTTTCTCTGGTCTGCCTTCAGGCACATCTCCAAGTGCAGCAGTCAAACTTTCAACACAGTATTCCAGATGGGATGTTAGTGTACGTTGGCTCCTTTGGAGGCTAACCTCCTGTTCAAACAGGAGCTTGCTTGACACCACCATCTCAGACTGTGAGCTGCTGAAGCCTCTGCTCTGCTTTTGCAGGACTGCTACGCAGCAACACGTTGCCTTGCCTTGTATTTTTGGAGATGGTTGTTTCTGCCTCAGTTCAGGACCTGAAATTTGTCTTCAGGGTTTACACAAACACTTTCCAGGATGTGTTACAGGTCCCTGAGGTTGGATGCTTGTGTCACAGGCAGCATGATTCCCAAAGCCACAGAGATTTGGAAATAGCTTTTTGAAACATGCTCATCAAAAATGTTGGTGAGGGGCAGAAAGGAGGCAATGACAAAAATGTGTAACAATGCAGACTTGTGCTTTTGCCTTTATTCAGTGGAAATGTCCAAAATACCCCCTGAAATACTACTCAGGTCTAACAGTAGTTCCTCGTCCCTGGTGATTTTTCACACACACCTCAGCACGAGGTGTAGACGGAGCATTTCATCTCCTCTGAGCATGCTTAAGTGGAGTGTTTACTATGAGGTAATACAGGAAACAAGATTAGTGCTAAAATAAGGTACCGTGAGCAATAGATCAGCTAGTATGGGCAGCCATTGCAAGTGCCTTATGCCATCGCAGGTTTCGTTAGGTTAATGGGAAGTCAGATGCCACGGGAACGCCGTAAGAGGCAGAAATGACCTCGGGCTTTCTGTGAGGAAAAAGTCAGAAATCCAGGTTGATTGCTATATCGCCAAGAGAGATAATTTTCCCTTCTTTGAACTGATTTACAGTCATCTTATCATATCCGCTGACGCTATATAGACTAAGATAATTTTATACTACTGTTTAAGATAATGAAAAGGAGGTCCAGTGCTGACTTTGCAGCTGATTACATGCGATTATTCTTATCTGTAGGTACAACAAAACCATAAAGTTACTTAAGTGAGGTAAGATTTTCTGCCCTAATAGAACCCTACTAAAATAACACATAGTTTTGTAGGGTTTTTTTTCTTCTTACTTTTATGCTTGCTTTAGTTACATATCGATACAGTAATCGACTGCATACATTTTTTAATCATTTTATTATGTGTATTTTATATGCTGTGACTGTATTGCATTGGTCTTTATTTTTTCATTGTGCCGCATATTTAAAATATGAAATACAATTTACTTTATGTACTACCAGTAAAAATTTTGGGACAGATTTTTTGGAATATTTTGCATCCTGAATTATGTGCAGGAGATCAGCACAAGGAGATGGAGTGAAAGAACAAGGTCTGAACTTGTTCAGTGTTGCAAAAGAAATACAATCCTTTTTAGTAAGTAGAAGACTGAGGAGTTCTGGGGAGGAGTAGAAAGTCTCCACCCATATTCAAGTGTCTGTGACTGGCTCTTGTCAGAGAACTGGACGTAAACCTGCCAGAGTAACAACTGCAAATGCCTGGTGATCTTTTCAACCCTCTCTCCAGGTCTTGGCAGCGTTCATCAGCTGGCAAGTGCATCTCAGGTTTCTCGCATAATCTCATATTTTAAAATGCGTACACACAAATACTTTTAGGTAATCTCCTTCATAAACATAAATGCGTACTGGAGACTTGAGAATTTCACTTTGCTCTGGAGCTTTTCTTGCCTGCCCAAACTCAAAACTCGGGTCTTTTCAGATCTCCTGGGAATATATAGGTGTCAAAATCAGTATGGCCCATCCCACATGCCTTCCTGCTAATGCTTTCCTCCCTCTTCTTTCTTAGTCATTCAGAACTCATGTTCCCTATTATTCAGGCCCATAACACTGATTTTCTTCCACCACTTTGGATCCGTACACTAATTTTCGTAACTCTGTATGATAGATCTTTTCCATCCATCCACCCAGATAAGATTTTCATTCAGGTTCCCACCTACAAATATAAGCTACTGAAACATAGTCATCTCCAACACATTGGTGACATATGTATATATATACACATATATAGCGCGATAGGATGAGGGGTAACAGTTTTAAACTGAAAGAGGGGAGATTTAAATTAGATATTAGGACGAAATTCTTCACTATGAGGGTGGTGAGACACTGAACTGGTTGCCCAGAGAGGTTGTGGATGCCCCATCCCTGGAAGTGTTCAAGGCCAGGCTGGATGGGGCTTTGAGCAGCCTGGTCTAGTGGAAGGTGTCCCTGCCCATGGCTGGGGGCTTGGAACTAGACGATCTTTAAGATCCCTTCCAACCCAAACCATTCTATGATTCTATATTGGCTCTTCTATAGCCTTCCTCACTCGGTCAAAAATTAATCTCCATCACCTGCTTTTTATATTTTTAAAGCAAATACTATCTTTCTTCCTCCTATGATGCCTCCATCCCACCTTACCAAGACCCCATAGAAACACCCTCAAACTTGCCCTGTAGCTCATTAGGTGGGTCATGAGTGTTGCCCCAGGGACGAAGAGGTGAGCTGTCAGTATTAACAGCAGCAAAGTATCTGCAGCTGTAGTGCTGAGACCTTGAAGACCTCAGAACTTATTGGGTCAAACTGGCTTTTTGGCCTCTGTTTGTAGAGCACATAGAGCGGCTGATTCCAGTTTTGTGGCTGTGTTCTTAGGCACTATTACAGTACAAACAATAACTACTATTAATAATTACGGTGTCCCAGGGGAATGATGGCATGAGACCTGTAGAGCAGAGTCATGCTCTGTGTATACTCTTGCAGAGCTGATGTTTACAGTAAATCTACACCTATGCATGTGAGTAGCTTTGATTTCCTCTGATTCACCCCATGCCTGCTTCTTCCCAGCCATTTGTTGTACTGTTTTATTTCCATTTGATAAAGAAATAAGACAAGAACTGTATTAAATAGCTCTAATTTTGTCCCCCTAGACCCAGACTTGCCAGAGACAAACTAAAAGCTTTGCTCCAGCAGTGCCAAACAAGCACAACCAGAAGGAGCTGAATTACCGGTGAGGGATAAGGAAGAAAAGCTAAAAGAGAGCTAAACTTGTGCCGTCCCAGTATGCTGAACAGAGCACTTAAGTAGTCAAGACAGTATAAATTCAGGTATGATTTAATGTACTCTACGGAAAGTTGCTGGGTGTCTTGACCTTGAGAATAAATCCTCAGACACGGGTGTTTTTGGCAGAGAAGGCGGTGCTGTTTGACTGAGAGGGAGCCTGTAGCTGCAACACCAACACCTGCCTGGATTTGCTGGTGGAGCATGTTTCTGGTTTACAGCCTCTCTTCCGTAAGCACAAACCCTACGAGATCATTTTTGCTGCTTTTCTTTCTTACTTTAAATGTAGTCTCTTCTTACTTTCCATTTCAAACGTAACCTCTTGGGAGGGTTTTAAATGTTTGCAACTATTTTTCATTTTTATAAGGAAAAAGCCACTTGACTAACACATTTCATGCCAAAAAGACCACTCCCTTTTGGGCTGCTTTGGGAGTCCAAGGCAATGCTAGGTGCCAATAAGTGTAGATGATACCGGTGTGTAGCACTGTTTATAGCATTGAAGTGTAAAGGCAGATGATCAAAAATATCACCTGTCACATCCACCTGTGAAAATCTTCCCCGTAGGCCTACTGTTTGTCAAAGGCGGCCCTTAACTGGAATTCTTGGTATGAGGAAATATACAAATATAATTTCACAGAGAATGTTATTAAAACAGAAGGGCATAACAAGCTTTTTAAAAAAGAAATGTTACCAGGAAAGACCAAGGATTAGCCTCTGCGTAAAAGAAGTGTTGAAAACAGACTTGAAAGAGAGACTAATAATGAAGATGCATGGCTACGCATAGCCCTTACACTTCCAAGCAATGAAAAGCTTTAAAAGTTTAATCAACATTTAAATACTTCGGATATTCCTCCCTCTATTTTATGTATTCCCTGTTTGGAGAGCACAAGGAGACAGTATTTCCACAGCTACAGGAGTAGCGGCGCCAAGTCACAGCCTCACGAACAGCAGTGCACTTACCCACGCTGCTGATTTTTCAGATATCAGTTTCTGATATAATTTTGGTCTGAATCAATGAAAAATCTTCTAAATTATTTTCAGGAGCGGTTGGGGTGTTATCACAGGCTGGGGGATGCTGCCAAACGGCAGCTTGCATGCGCTCGCAGTGCTTGTGGGAGAGCAGAATGTACGGGCATGGGCTTCAGCGCCGGAGCATGGTCCCAGCATCTTTAATTGAGTTGTGTTGGGACAGGGCGGGAAGCACTGTCATCTAACACCACTAACTCGCTGAATTTTAAAAAGTAGCATGCTTACTGAGATGTTTCCTGTAATGAGTTATATTGGAAGAGTTGTTTCACAAATAAGCAAGGGGGTGAAAAAAATGCTACATTAAAATGGTGATACCCATCAGGCAGCCAGGGCACTGAAGACACTGTGTAGATCTCACCTGAACTGGTTTCAGATGGTAAGAACAGGCCATCTCCCATGGCCACACACCAAGAAACTAGGACAAAACTCAGCCTAGATTTAAAACCGAACATAGCTGCTGGGAAGGGCCATGGCTGAGAAAGAAAAGACGGGCAGGAGGTGTGGGCAAGCTGCAGCGGAAAAGTAATTCATACGAGAAAGGGAGGGATTTTCAGAAGCACTGAAGGAACAGGAGTTTTCCCTCTCAGTTCCTGTTGGATCAGGCTCTAAGTCACCTCCAGAAGGAGACACAAACCACCTGGCAGGTCTGACGGAGCTCAGGAGCAAACCCAGCCGGTCCGTAACATTGATGCTTGAGCAGCTTGTCGTACTCAAACTTTCCTAATTTTCAAGGTGCAATTATTTCACCACTGAAATGGAAGGACTAAATGCAAAAAAATAAAAAAAAAGAAGGCAAGCTATAATTTTCCATCTAGTAGGAATACATCGTGCCTCTAGAGTGAAAAGTGCTTGGCTGGTGCAAAACGTCTTAGTTTCTTAGTTTATATTCAAACCAGCCGTGGTATTTAGTGACATCTAGGGACTACCTTCAAGTATTACATTTTCTGGAAACTACTTATATCTCCATGTGTCCCCAAACGGCAACCAGAGGTTTGAACTCTAAACCATTACTTCCAGCCGTGGTTGTAAATACTGAAGTCTGCGGACAGACATTTCCGTCTTTACTGAGAAATGCAATAGGTCATGATCTGTGGAAACAGATAAATGCTGAGGCACTACTTTATATTTTAAATGAAACGTTCGGAGTTGCTTAAATATTGCAGGCTTTGACCAGAATAGAAAATTTTTGCCGTAACTCTGTTTATGCCCTTTTTCTCCTGTGAAATTACATGCCACTCACCATTCGTGGTTTATTTTCAAAAAAGTACCATGATAGTCTTAGGGCACTCTGATAAAGGCTGCCCTGGCTATTTTTTTATTGGGATGAACATAAAAATAAATCACTTCTTATAAAATGCTAAAATTTGGTGGCTGATGAATTGGTTTTTTTCTAAAGCTAAAACTGCTACCAGAATTTGGAACTGCACGGGCACGCTGCTGGGCTAAAAATTCATATCCAAATATTTGCTTACGCTGCATCCCTATAGACAGTTGCTATTGCCTTACCTTTCAGTTCAGAAACCAAGACCACGAGATGTAATGGTCTTGAGACATTACCTTTACATTTATTCCTGTAGTAGATAATAATCATTATTTATTTCGTTATAAGAATTAGATGTTATTAACTTGGAAACCATTGCTACATTAGCTACTGCTGGTGCAAGACTGTAAGGACTAATCAGCATTCAATCTGTGTTAAACCTACACAACAGTTATTTAAAAATTCACAGTATTTTTAAGAGTGACCGTCTGTTTCTGTGGGTAAAATAAAGACCAGTAACCCTTAGATTTAACCCCAGTGCTACCGGTGATTTTGTTTATGACTGCGAGGATGTTGTTTAGGCTTTTTTGCCTAAAGCTGCTCCCTTTGACAGTAATGTCAGGAAGCAGGAGCCAGCCAAGGGCAGCTCAGGGGAGAGCAGGACGGACAACTGCCCAAATCCTGCAGTTCTGCAAGCTGGAGCCCAGTGTCCCCTGGGTGAGTGTCGGTGGTGGCATCTGACCCTTGGTGGCCATGGGTGGCCAGGCTGTTCCTGCGAGCAGTGGCCCAGCCTGGGTGCCTATGATGGCCCTGGGCTGCCAGGGGGCAGGGGGAGACTTATTTACTCAATACCTAGTAAATACAGGGGGGTGCAGGCAGAGAGTGCTTGGTCATGTTTTAGTGTATCTAAGTTATTACAGAACTTAAAGCATTATTGGTTAAGAAACAAGTTTCTTGTTCGTGTATTTCTCATTTGTATCCAACAGCTGCAAGTGAATAAACACCAGTTTCTTCTTCACCAGCATTTCTCTACTTTCAATCCCACTTTGTAGAGCCCAGGAAGCTGCTTTTAATTCAGTTTAGCCTTGGAGTCCCCTGCCATTGGTATTTCTAGGCATCAGCCACTCGGGATGCAACTGCTGAGCTGGAGGACCAGGTCTGAACATCACATAACCTGCAGCTTCATATGGCACCGCCACCTACTCCTGACAGCGTGGGAGTTATAATGGGTATTTCAGGGCAAGAGGGAAGGACGAGCGTCATACCCTGAGTGGTGGGGTACTCCCAGGGGTCCTGGCTGTTCTTGTCACGGGAGTGCAGCAGAAGCAGGTCATGGGCATTGGGGGCCACCAGCGCCTTCCTCACACAGACTGCTGCACGAGCCTGCGTGAACAGGGTGTGCTTCACACGGTATGTCCCAAACTAAAACGCCTTTACTAAAAACTGCTCCTTTCCTCCCACCCAAACTCGCTTGGGATTAGAGAAATGAATGCGAAAACCAGAGACCTTTGGTCATACCGTTCTGCATGGAAAATACTCTGGAGATTCAGCTCTCATGGCAAGATTCTTTCAAACTCAGGAATACTTTGCTAAGAAGCCAGCTGTGCTGTAAATGCAAACATGTCCATGCTCGGAGGCCTGAACAGCATGGACTGAACATCAGGATGAGCCATGGTGGCATTGCGGGACCTTGCACTGTCACAGTAATTGTATCGCCAGCACCTGCCATCCCTGGTAACCGTACCAAAGGCTGTTCCTGCTAGGAATTCTACTAGTTAAATAGAAAGGAGGACTAGAAGACACATGTAGTCTAAGATACCAGAGTAGGTTCTACATAAAAGCACTAGAATCCCATATCTGCCCCCCTTTCCAAATTTAGTGAGGGGTGTCAGAGCATTTCAGGGGTTCTCATTTTTCGCAGATGTGGAAGTCTCTTGCAGAATAGGATTTAGGTATTTGGTGCGCAGCCTTTCCTCTGGCTATCGAGGGAGCTCAGGCAAGATGATGTGTAGCTCTTGTACCTTGATCTACAAAAAAATGGTGTGAATTTTGACTTCTATCTCTGGTGTGGCAATCCCAGTAACGAGCTCTGCTGACAGCGCATTTCTCAGTAAGAGGTTATGTGCTGGGGAGTGGTGGAGGGTGACATGCTTGCTTGTTTATTTGCTTTATTTTTAAACTCGGACATGTTTTTTAAATGTTGCCTGTAACACTAAGCTGTTGGGAGGGATCCCAGTGCCTTTCATTCCTTGAAGTTTTTGGGTTTGTGGTTACTCTTCTGGTCTCTGGAAAGCATTTACTGCAAATGCTTATGATCTGGGAGCCGTTCGTGCTATCACAAACATATCATCGATGACAGAACCCTGTTCCGTTTTGAATTTCGCATTGCACATCTTCACAGGGACGCTCCAGCTTTCAGTGCTCACCAGGCACACCACGGTGATGCTGCCTGCTCCTGGACTGCTCAGCTCCTGGACCACTCAGCTCTTGGACCACTCAGCTCCTGGACCACTGAGCTAAGCAGCACTTATACCGTGGGTCCAGGCAGTTCTGCATCCCTTTTGTTCTCCTGCTGCTCTACCAACAACCCCACCAAGAGAGCAGCTACGTCATGCCGGCCCCCGCTCCACGTGGATGCGGCTGTTGTACCTTCCCTGGAGAAGGAGCTTGTGCCTGGTTGACCATGGATGGAGGTGGAGAAGGGCATGAGGCTGCCAGCACCAGTCCACATGCCCTTGCCCTGCTGTTCAGCGGTCACTTGAGGTTCCAGTGCTTCCCTCTTCTGCCATCTGCTTCATATAGGCTTTTCTCATGTTAATTAGTAACCTACTTATTTGCTTATGAATAGGATAAATTATGTTTCTCCCTGGAGAAATCAAGTGCTCCCAGTCTGAGGTTCCTTCAGAGACAAACCTGTGCCCAGGCTTGACAGGAATAATTGCCTTTGCCCCAGCGTAATGACAAAGAGATAAGCAATCTCTGCAGCCCGGCAGTTTAGTGAATCTATCTTCTCTTCTTAACGGCTGGAATAGAGGCTTTGTGCTCCCAGGCTCTGGAATAGTTTCCATCTCTCAGAGAATACAAATAATTGCCAAGAACAAACCGTGCTATCACAGTTGTCATATATTTCTTGGTTGAGTTATCAGCAATAGCTTATCTATTATCCAAGGTTTATTGTTTTGGCACCTTTGGGAAACATACATGAAGCACAATGAATATAAATCACGTTGCATTCTGACAGTATCTTAAGATTTATGGAGAAACTAAAGAGAAAACAGAACCATTTTGTATGTGGAAAGGATGGGAAAATTACTGATTCCAAAAACGCTTAGAATGGTCTTGGTCTGGTAAGACAATGTGAACATAAGTTTAACTTCAGATCCATGGAATAATGCTAGTGACCTGAAAATAGTATGGGATTTTAAAGCAGCTTCACTGAAGTCAATGGGTGGCAGGCAGCAAAAACGTTTTTGATTTCCAGAGTCGCAGGTAGACTGACAGAGGATGCTTTTGAAAATCCTGCCTGCAATTTGTACTGTTTATAATAAATACGTTAACAGGCACGAGGAAGTCTTTTCTATCTGCTTTTCAAGGAAAAATGTTTGCCACCAGAACAGGGGGAACAGCTAAAATACAGGGAAGGCTGATTACACCCTTGAATCTGTGTTTGACCCAGAGATCCTGAAACTATAAAGCCACTGCCATTTTCCCTGAAGAATATTTGATTTTTAGTCTTTTTTAGTCTTTATTTCCTTGTAGATCCTGTAATACCCCTCTAATCATTAAGGTGATCCCTAGAGCATGGACGTGAGTGACCTAATTCCTTATAAACTTTATTCACCCCACCTGAGTCCTAGGCAAAGATTTCAGCTTGGAATCGGATGGAAAATGCTTTCTGGCAGAAGTAGCTGCTTCTGTTGTCCCAACGCAGAGAGGACAAGTTGGCTGTCAGTCAGTCCTGCCCCCGGCTGTCAGTCCTGCCCCCAGCTGCCCCCTGAGCTAAAGGCCTTGGTCTCATGACACCCATCTCTGATGGCAGCACAAATCTACATCCTCAAAAAGACACATCTTACCCTTACATTGTCGCCCCAGTGAGATGGCACCAAGAATACCAAGTTGGTGCATTTTGATGACTCAAAATTTGATTCCAACTGAAAAATGCCATTGTGATAAAACCTGGCCAGTTTGAAACAAACTAAATTGCTGTGCGTTGGATTAATGCCTAGTTTGAGCAGAAGTGTTTCTTTTAAAAAAAATATGCCAATATTTCCACCTCCAGATTAGTAATTATATTAGGCTGCCCATAAACCTTCATCAATCCATATTTTAGAGGTCAGCCACTAAACCAAGGTATTAATTACACACATAGACATAATTCTTAGTTTCTAAAATAGTGACAAAGCAATTTTAGAATTCAAAACCAGAAGCAAAATGAAGAGAGCTTTATTAGGAAATTCCTAGGAAAAGTAAATCAGAAGAAACAAATGTCTTAAATAGGTGATTATCACGGAAATACATAGTGAAAAATGACAATTGCAAAAGTAAGAAAGGAAAAATATCTGTATTAACAGATAAAAGGCATGAAAAGTTCTTGTGCTAATAAAGCTTTGAACACATATACTTCTATTTTCTGGCCTCTTCAAAAATACTGATGATCAGCAACAGGAAAAGTGACATTATGGATTTCCCACTGAACACGCACAGAAGCACACGCGTAACTAAGTATTGTCTGTCAAGTCCCAGCACAACAACTTGTCCAAAGGCTTTTGTGCTGCATGAAACCAGCAGTGTAGAAGCACAAGACTAATGCTCCTTTGAGACGAGAAGATGATCTTTGATCATCAGTGACAGAAGGTGCAAACGTTTTCATTGCTTATAAAGGACAGTCTTAAACATCAAACATCACTTTGTCTACTCGACGGCAGTTCTGTTTACAAGATTATTCCCATTGTTTCCACTGTTTTATAAACCTTCAGTAATATAGGATCTAACATCTAGGCTTATCTAGGTTTCCTTTCTCACAAAAGATTGGATCAGATGATCTCTCAAGGTCCCTTCCAACCTGGGCTGTTCTGTGAGTCTATGATTCTATGAAAACACTATATATTCATTTTTTTCTTATACTTTAAGAGGTCCATTTTATATGTACTATTAAAATAATGAAATTACTCAAAAAATGTAAAGATCCTGGTTGCGTGGCAGTCCGCAAACCTCTGCACAGGTGAATCAAACAAGCAGCCCCTGGGATAAATAACCCTTCTTTGGGTCTGAGGTAGAAGAAGCAAATCTGAAGTTAAGAAAGGTCAAGAACAGATTGAGAAAGACTGAGGACGGAACAACTGCTCGGAGTTTAATTTAATTATTTCAATGAACTAGAAAATTTGAAAAAAAGGAGTAGAGCGGTAGAGGATTTTGGAAGAGGACAGACGATAAGGTCATTAGTCCCAGTGGAATAAAAAAACAGAAAGACATTTGTGGAAGAGAAAGCTTAAAAGGAAGAAGTTTTTCTATTGTCTATAAAACAAGTGGAATTACGAATTCTAATTTTCAAGTTCAGTTTTTGAAGGGGAACAGGGCTGAGAGCTCAAAGTTGAAGTGTCTGCTTTATGAAAAATATTCTCCCAATGCTAACCTGATGTTTATGTACATTAGTGAGGGTGTGTTCCCCTTGGTGTATACAGCTTGGTTAGTTTTGTCCTCATAGCACCATTCTCTGCTTGATACCTGGATGAAGCACCTCACCTTCAGAAATGGACCAGTGAACAGCCTGTACATTTCTTTAGCCCTGCTGTTAAGGGACACTTACTGTGACAGCTGCAGAGTGCTGTTGACTGGTTTTAGCACTTAACAGGCATCCTTTGGCATATCAAAAGACGGCACCTCTTCCTACAGATCTTGCCTTTCCTCTGCTTTCAAACTGATAGAGCTGTAACAATACAAAACCCCACAAAGTAGAGTAAGGTAGTTAGTGTTTTATCTTAAAGAGAGCAAACCCAAATATTTTCAGATACAACCACCAACTTTTGGTCCTTCTGCCTCACACACGTGAAATAAGATGTAAATTCACGTATTAGGCTTCTTTAGCTTTTGGCATAGTTATGCCAAACTCTGGGAGATTTCTGACTTGCCTTATAGATTGAAATGCAGTTAAAGGACTTTCTCCTCATGCACAATTTGCATTTAGCAGCAGAAGCAGCCCAACTGGCAAACTCCCTCTAAGAGGCTGCTACAATTTGCTAGTGGTCACTAAAGCTCAAAAAGATGCTTCAGGGATGGTAGAGTGGCAAAAAACTGCCTATTGCCCTGTCTGACCTTCTGAAAAAACATCATTGTTGTTTAGATGACATAGACTTGTCTACTGGAATCCTTTCTGCACCATCTCCACTGAAGTCAAAGGCAGGCATTAATGTTTGTAAGGTCCCTGTGTTTGTTAGGTGCCTATCATAGTCGGCCCCTGCGTCTTAAACTGAGGTCATTAGATGCTTCTACCCACACAGAGTGGTCACATCTAGCTCCAGCTGTATGTTCTTGCTGCACCTGAGCTCCTTACTGTATAAAGAGCTCAGGTAGCAAAGCTGCAGTGGCTGACACCCACCAATGTTACAGTGCACCTTGTTTCTGTCCCCCCAGTCCTAGGGTTTGTTGCAGGTGCCAGGTAGTGCCGTCTCCAGCCATTCAATCCCTTCTTTTCTTCACCCAAGCCACCACAGCCATCGGGACATTGGAGAAAAGGAAAGAGATGGCATTAGGCTGCCTTTGCTGGGTGTTGTCAGCACCATCAGCGTCTCCCTGTGTCATCAAGGCATTGCAAAGAGGATACAGGAGGAGCCAGCATCTGTCCTTACACATTTGGTTTGTTCTTCGAGAATACAATAATTAAAGTCATCAAAAAGCAAACCGTAATCTAAGACAACCCCATACATTGTGTCATTGTTTCAGGGGAAAAACATATTTGTAGCCCTTTTCATCAACAGTTTTAGCTGTAACAACTGCACAGCTATTCACTAAACTCCGCACAATCTATGCATCCCATGAGAATAGGTGCCTGTGTAAATAAGCAAATCTTTTGCTTTTTCCACTAAACAGCACTAGGTATCTATACCGAATTTGAACTAAATGGGCATGAGGATATATAAGACAATTATAGACTTTTCTTGTATTTTAAAAAGAAGAAAAAGAAGAGTCTTTCAGAGGGGGGAAAAAACCCAACCAAACATAAATAGTGTTGTTTCAGGGTAGGCTTCTGACACAAACACTGTCCATTTACTTGTTAATCTTATCAGAAAATCCTCCTTGTGATGCAAACACCATAATTTTTAAGTAGTTGAAGCCTTTTATTTACCTATGCCTGCACTAAGCAATTTTTTCAGTCTTTTTTGCACCTTTACTTCCATTAAATTCTGGTCTCAATCAATTCCCTAAATTTTAGGCTATCAACTGAATTGAGAGCCTAATGGCTTGAGACACTGTGAGGCCACTAAAACTGCCCTCTAGAGATGTCCATTTCCGTGTGAGGCCATGGAGGGCACTCGGATGCCTCAGACACAAGCCCAAGCTAAGCCAGATGACTCTGGTTTAGTGTGGAAGTTACAGGGAAAGAAGGGATAGGGGTTGGGTTTTTTTCCCCTTTTCTACAACAAAACTTTTCCTTTGAGACTCTTGATTAACTCTGTAGTTGATAGCAGACAGCGTTTTCCTTCTTTAGACAATTAAAGTAATCAATTTCATGTGGCTGCAGAAGAACAACTGATACATAATTATTTGTTTTCCTTCATTACCTCTCTAAAACATGGACTCCTGATCCCTGCTGGAAAGAAACAGGGAATGGGGAAGAAGTGGGGAAATTTAAGTGGACAGGGGATTCTAAAGACTTTTTATGTTCATAGTAACTTGACGCTCTTCAGATTAAATGAAAGACCGGGTAAAGCTACAATCTAGTGTTGAATGCGTTTGTGTACCAGCCTGCAAACTTGCAACCTTCGTTCAGGCTGTGAAGCAGATTGCGAAAGCTGATGTTCTGACATAGCTAAACATTCTCCAAGCCAAATGCCATCCGTGGCTGCTGCCTGCCTCGGCTTGCTGTGCTGGAGGGAATATTCATAGCACTGACCCCAGGAGGGGCTTAGGGGGAAGACACTCCCCAGCAGCTGAGTAATAGCAGTAGAGAATTTCATGGCATGAAATGCAATGTTGGTGCCTTAGCCCTTTTAAAGGAGGGAGCGATGGGGAATTTCTGTACTATTGGGTCCATTGCCTTCTTTCTCTGCGGCCTGCATTTCCTCCCACTTATAAAAATGATATGTGAATGGAATAGCTGTAGAGCATTACCATAGCTTGCCTTCTGGGATGGGAAGATTTGTGTCTTCTTGCCCAGAATCTCATGTTCTGGGTGTGGGGTAAGCAGAGCCTACAGTGCCCTCTGCGCGCAGGAGTTGTTGGCAAAGCATCACCAGAAATATGTGGGATTCCAGCATGTGATACAAGCTCTCAAATGTGGTCCCGATCCTTTGGTGCTCCTCCGTGTCTGTTGTTCCTGCGTACTGACAAACGTCAGGATGCTCTTTGTTCACATTCCTTGTTCTTGTCAAAGGAGCAGGATGCAGAAACTCAGGGCGCAGCTGAATGCCTGAACTATGCCTTAAACTGAGGTCATTTGAGTTAGAGCTAGGTAAACAAACTAGCTGAGGCTGCTAATACATCCTTTAAATGCTTGTTTATTTACTGCATTCCAGTGGTGTGGCTTACACACTATCAAATCTACTTTTGTCAAACGCAGGAAGAGAAGAAAACCATTTTCCTCTGCACCGAGAGTCTGGAAGCCAAGTTTCTGTCTGGAACGATCTTGAGGGGCCAATGTACAGACGTCCAGAAACACGGGTTTATAAAGAAAAGGCAGAATGTCCCAACGCCGTACATACAAGTGGGGATTGCTACATTGCCTTAAAAAGCAGAAACACAACACAAAATAAAATCTTCTAGAACATTTTAATAATAAGGTTTTAATCTGTTCTCTTTGAAGTAGTTATCTTCCTTAAGGGAAAAAGAGCACGGGAGATCCAATATCTTACTAGGTATCAAGCTTACCTGTCTGAAGACTATTTTCATAAAACCTGTGTTAGGGTTTACATATCCTTACAAGGGTAACTACTTTTCTTCCAAAAGCGCAGTCTTTGGGTAGCAATCTCACACAACTTCATGAGATGGCGTATGTGAACATAAATTCAGAATTTAATTTTCTCATGTTGAGAAACTTCTAAAATGAAGTGGCTCATCAGTTTTCAATGGGAAGATTGGATAGAAAATGGGGAGAGCTGACTTAGGGATATGAACGTTACTGTATACAAGATGGCAGACAGTCTTAAATAGTTCCCCACAGTTCAGCTAGAGGGATCAGATGATCCCAAAACACTGAGGGAACTGGCACATAAAGCTGGAATTCTGGTAGAAACCATTATAAATACACCCATCACACTGACTGTGGTAGCTTTTGACTAGAGAATAATAAACTTACTGGCTATATTTAATGAAAGAAAAACACAAACTAGGCATCCACCGATACATTTGTCAGTATTCGCGCTTTCAGAACAAGTTTGAAGAAAAACACAAGTAAAGATGTGGAAGAAATGCAACAATACTTACCAAATATGGATTATGCAAGGCTTATCTGGCAGCTTTTGTGATAAGTTATTCCTGGGTAAGGGTGATGAACCAGAGCCAAACTATCCGGACTTGTCTAAAACACTTGCTGTAGCCTTTGATCATATCCTACATGAGAACCGAACTGAAATGGAGAAGATAAGGAAAATGTAAAGCGATTACCAGGACTGAAATACTTAATAGGGAGAAAGTGAGGTGCTGCTTCGAGCGGGTATCTATGGAGCTGAAAAGGGCTTTTTTTTGACAGAGATTGGTTGTGAGATGGGGCTGATTTAATATTTTAATTGATAGTCTTCCCACACAAAATGGATACTTACAAACTTTGATAAAAAAGAACACTGAGAGGCACGGGGAAGGGGGTGGGTCGAGATCTGGACAATCTTGAGATCCGAGTTTATAGAAATGGGGTGAGAGTTAACAGCCCAGAGTGGAAGTTAGAGCACCAGGGGGCTGCGAATTAGCTTCAAAAATGAAGTCTTTTAAAGACTAAGCAGTGGAAGGTCCCCAGTGTTCTGATGATGAAGTATAAACTTTTGAAAAGTCCAAAGGCGTGTTTTCTCTCTTGCCAAACTGTTCTCAAAAATGTGGTTTTGCTGAATAAGCTTGGGTTTCATGATATATTTACCTGCTATTCTGCTTTCCTTCTTCAGCAGCGTGTTTTTCTGTTTCTCAGCTTCTGAGTGTTTTGAAGCTATTCTCATGACAGTCACTGGGAAGGAAAATGAAAACCATAAAGAAATAAGAGGGAGAGCTTTTGTGTTTCAAGATAGCAGCAAAAATGAATAACCTGCTCGCTGCATTTTCCTTTGCCCTTCGGCAGGATTATGCAAAAGGCAGAAGAGAAGGACTTTTCTAAGAGGTAAGGCAGATGTTTGCTAGAAAAGGTAGCTCCTACGCAGGGTTTCAGACAGGCTCGACAGGGCCGTGCATTTTCACTGATGCACTAAAAGAAAAAACACTAAAAGAAAAACTCAACATGTATCAGTAACAGAGTTATTGGAGGATAAGGGTGCCAATGAGCACTGCTGCACATATCCAGCTTGCAGCTGGGCTTGTGCAGGGTGAGACTGAGGGGGAGGGAATGATCTTGCCACATCGTCCAGCTCTCCTGTAACATAGTGCCTGGACCTTCACTTGTGGGAAAACTAGTTTTTGGGGGTACCCACAGGCAGTCAGGAGGATTACACTAATCAGTGCAGGTGCAGGGGACAAGGTCCGAGTAGTTTATTGAAGAACATGCTTGGGAAGAAACAAGGGGGTGTGTTTTCTTCTGGTGATTTTTTAAGGGCAACCTGCCAAGCATTTCAGCAGCTAATTATATCGGGAGTTTATTTTTTGAAGTGTTTATAAGTGATCCAAAAAGAGGGAGGTTTGATTCTTCCACTTGACATGTGCCAAATATAATTGGAATGATCACACACTGGTCAATCTGTGAACAAATTGGATTTGCAATTTTGGCAATCACCCGGCTTTTGAAAGGCCCTCTGAAAATCAGGATGGTTTGTTTCATGCAGCGCTGACAGTTCGTGCACAAAAAAAGAATAGAAAAATAAGCACTTTCTTGCTAGACAAATAAGATCTAGGATGAAATCTTACTCCTTTGAAGTTGATGGCGAAATTCCCATTGGCCATGATTTCACCCCAAATCTTTCAGCAGTGAATCTAGTAGTTCCTAGTAGATCTGCAGAAAAAAAGCTATGAAGAGTAATCTGATAAAGTTATCTTTCCTCCTTGCAAACATTCCCACTGTAAACACTGTGTATGATCAAGCTGACATTGTCCTGCCTACAAAAACCCCCATAATTTATAGAAATTAGGAAGCGAGGGAAGTCACTACTTTAGGTCAGTAACATGATGGCAGGGAATATATCTAGAAGTGCTTAAAGCAAAGGCTGAGGACTTTTTCAGTCCTACCTTCGATATTCTTTTCTTGTCCATCTAGTCCCTTAACTTTATCAACCTGTCATTCTGAAAAACTGGCTTAAGGTCAATTGTTTCCAGTAATTTGCTTGTGCTCCTTATGCACACTTCTGAATTGTCTTCATCGTTCCTGTTTTCAAAGTCTGTGGGGCTTACTTTTTAAAAACCTAGAAGGAAAAATGGGAAATTAAGTAACAATTTCGTGTTCTGAATTTTGCTATTTCATCTGCACTCTCTATTTCTCTTTTATTTTTTATTTTATTTTACGATTTCCCCAATATTTTAATTAGAGATGAAAAAAACTACAAGACTAGAAATCTCTATTATTTTATTTTTAGAACTATTTCATTTTGGCTCTCATTCAGCAAAGAAACTGAATTCCCTGTTAAATTTAAGCATTTATTAAAGTCCAGTGTGACTTAAGCATGTTAAATGTATTTCTCGAGAGAAATGGCATATATCTATATACCTTTCACCTATAGAGCATCAGACCGTGCATTTTAGATTGCCACTGTGACTATCCAGTAACCTTCACTCTAGGTTCTCCTACTATCAGATCCGCTCTTTTGACTCCAGAAGGAGCAAGACACATTTCTTTAATTATTTCTCTCCATGTCGGATGTTAGTTGTTAGAACTCAGGGCAAAATCCAAACTTCAAGAGAAGTCATTGACTTGTAAACTTTTCTCATTGATACATATTTGTGTTTGTGACGAAGAGCAAAAACTCAACAATCACTCGGTCTTCCTAAAAAATGTCACTTATACATGGTATATTCAAAACCAAAGAAAAATTACAAGTGTTTGTTCAAAGAAAATAAACAGAATCCAAACCAAAATATGCTGGTGTAAATGCAATGTATGAATACAGACACGATGTAAAATTCCTTTCTAATGCAGACTTTCGGTTTCAATTACTGTAATTTTTTGTCAATGTAACAGGGGATTAAAAAATGCTTTCAAAACTCTTTATTAACCCAACTGGCTAGCAAGAAGCTCTATCTATCAAAAGCCAAGTTAGCTATTGCTCTGCTGGCTGCCACTGACGACAAAGTTTAGACTGTCTGAGAGCAAGGCTCCCACTGAAATGAACCAAGCCTTCAAAATTCCGCATTTTTGAATGGCAGCCAAACTATACTCAAAATTTGCTTCTTTCATGAAGACTTTATCCCTTCTGTATATTATTTCCTTGGTAAATTTTATTTCTTAATGTGAAGTACAGATACTCAGTTAATGACCAGGTAAACATAAAAATATAAAAGCATATTAAAATTTATGAAGCTCTACTAATGTTAGCATTTTAACATCACATAAATTGGCAGAAAGCACTATCAGGTCATGTAAATAAATGAATCATGTCAATTTTCTGTAGTTATAGAATCACCTGAGATGTCAAGATATTCTTTGTGCTTCTCTTTCCAAAAAAAATACCTGGGTAGTTAGGTGTGGCCCCTGTAATGGTAGTAGTGATGTGCCACAGAATCATAGAA